>JACBKR010003163.1:0-60175 GCA_014218235.1 Colocasia esculenta
TCTAGCGAAGAGCTGTCAATTGATAAAAGACTGGCACCTTATTGGCAAACCTCATCGTGCTGATTCTCTTGTTTGGGTGATCTTATGCCGGTGATCCTTTGTTCTGTAATTGTCATCCTACTAGCACAGTAGCGAGACATTTTCCTTTTTCCTTTTGTACTCTTGTGTCTCTTCGCCTTTGTTCTCCTTCCTTCTTTTTAATTTTGCCATCCAGTCCTCTCTGGGACACAGCTTTCCCCATTGTGTTCTGTTCTTTGCTTCTACCTAATGAATTATGACCACTTTTGGTTACCTTCCAGAAAAAACATGGCAGGTGATCTCAGAGACGAAGAAACCTGTCTTGTAGAGCATATTCTCTATCTGAGGGTGGTCTTCCAGAAACAGATTGGAAGGATCACTTTTAACTCAATCTTGATGAGCGGTGTGAGAAATCATGTATTACTACTAATGTGTCTTCCTTGGTACATAATTATATGAGAATCCAGACTCCTATATAGCAGCCCTTCTTCGCTTGAAAGTATTTGTGACTGACCAATCTAACCCACAAAACTTAATATTCTCTTTCCCATCCTCCCCTAGACTATTTAATCAAGACACCTTATTGTGTATCCGAGGAAACAGACCCACTCTCCATATCCTCCTGGGGTTTTAGCTTGGAAGCAACTTGCTATCTATCAATAGGCGAGAACATTCTGTTTCTATTGGTTGCTGTTGCTCACCGCTTATCCTTGAGACTGTCTACCATAGATGTTAGTATCGGCCGAAACCAATATGTTTCGGCCAAGACTGATCCGAACCGACCCCGAACCACTGTAGCAACCTGAAACCGGCCACTCTTAAGGCCGCCTGAGCAAGGATGTGGTGTCGGTTTCGTAATCGAAACCGTCGAAACTTGCAAAGGCCATTAAAAAAATGCAAAAAGTTTAAAAACTTGAAAAAATGCAGAAAATATAAAAATTCATCAAACACAAAAAGATAGTGGACATGCATTTAAGATTGGAAAATTGGATAAGTGATAGATATATGTTGTGACATGTTAATAGAATTAGATGCATATTAATAGTTAACAATAAACATAGAGTGATCTTGTAGTCTTGCACTACCTTAAATATTACAACACAATAAATGCTGTAGAAGTTAAGTTTTCGTACCCAAACATTACAATGCACTAAGATGGATAATAGTTGGAAGAACCTTCTCCTTCATCATATGCATGTTGTCCTTGAAACCCATAAAGAGGGTTCTTATACTCTGAATATTCACCATAACCAACAAAGATGCAACCAACTCATTCATCCCTCTTTGGATCCCTCTTGGAGTGAATGATTGTTGGGTTGATTGGAATCCAGAATTAGAATAAGAAGAACCTTGAGCAAGAGAAGAGAATACTGAGCCATAACAGCTACTGGTTGGAAGTGGTTGAAATTGAAATTCAGGTTCATGAGCCCTTCTATACATTCTTGTCTCCTGTTGGCCACCTCCATAGGGACCATAATCTGAATCATGTCCATAGTGCCCTTTGAGTCGTGTCTATACTGCCCATGGTGAATCATGTCTATAGTAACATTGTCCCTATGAACTATGTCCAAAGTCACCCTGTGAATCATGTCCATAATCACCCTTGTGACTGTGTATATGTGCCACCGCTAGTAGTAGCATTTGCAGTTGCACTAGGATCATCGTCATCATTATCCTCAGAAGTATAAGAAACCAGATGCCTTCTTGCAATCTTTGACTCTTTTTTTCTTTTATGTTGGTTGTGCCACCTCTTGCATCTTTTGTATGGGTCCTTTTTTTCCCTTGATGTTCGTCTCACATAATTTGCTTCATCTTCTCAATTGTTGGGTCATCTTGAGTAGTAACACTAGCCCTCTCAGTCATATAATCCCTGATACAGTTCTCCTTAATGATGGAGGTGGCTTCACCATTCTAGAAGTGACCGTACTTGTTGTCTAATTCTGAATATCGAGCTGCTCAAGCTACTCCTCAGTGTCCTCAACAATCTCAGGCTGCTTTCCTTTTGATATGATTCTCTTGGTCTTTTTACAGGTACTTTAATTCTGGATCCCTTGGTTCGTCTCTATCTAATATTTCTTTTGCCCACGTTGTATCAGTAGGATAAAAAATTGGTCATCATGCCTCCTCTCGTACCTCAACCCAAGATTGCAAGGGATTATCATCATCAAATAAGTCGTCCACATCAATTTGTCTAGCTGTATCATTTGCTTGGCATTTGTCCCTCACTGTTGTCTTAGTCTCATATTCTTTATCCTCAATCTCATATTGTAATGGCAGTAAACTAATTTCTTTAATCGTTCTGCCTTCAGCCAATTATGAACCTTTGAGTGTATAAGGCTGAACTACTCAATTTCTTTCACATGCTAGCTGATGTTGTTTGACTAAGCACCCGAATAGCATATTAGCAATGCATTATTGCCTAAAATCTGTTCTTGACCATAATCCACCATTCAACTGTCCACTAATCATAAATAAAATGAATGTTAGATAGATTTCACAGAGATCAATTCATCATAATATATGTTTTAGTTTTGGGTAAATATTGTATGCCTGGACTGACTCTTCCTACAACATATTGCAATGGGAATCAGAATATGTCCTAGTCCTCATTTTATATGTATCCATCTATAAAGAAACTTTCAGTTTAACATCATGGACTTCTTCGCAAACATTCCCTCTTGATAAAAATGTATAAAAGAGTGAAGAACACCTAAAGCTCGCCTCCAACCTTTTCTCTGGTGTCATGGATAAACGACCGATGACATTTAAGGTGCCTTGAAGCACCTCACTATCAACATGTGCATTGTCAACATACATCAATTGAGGATTGAGATAATAACTTGCATTTATGTATAATTAAGTGAATGTAAGATGTAAATACTTCAATAGGAAATAGATGATGAAATGATTCATCACTCACCAGCTGCATGCAAATCATGATGTAAAATGTTCTCTCATCTGTGATCAATAATTTTTCACCACTTTTATAGTCTCTGGGTAGAGACTGTCGCAACTCCATCTTCGTATGGTCCATGGCCTCCTACAAATATCCCATGTCATTCTTATCATCGCCATCCACCATTCTAAGCACTTTTACAAGAGGAGCGACAACTTTTAAATAACATGCTACCTTGTCCCAAAGTTTCTTCTTCTTCTAGAACATGGCAGCATTCCAAAGAATCCATCTGACTTATGGCATTGCCTTTGTCTATAATATACACCCGCAGGGTATTGTGATACATGAAAGACTTCAGCTCATTCTTAAGTGTATGCAATGACCTCAAAGAAATGAAATTAGAAGCAAATCTTGTTGGACCCTGCACGAATGATGTCTCGGCCTCCACTTGCTAACTCTCTGAATATTTAAGGATCCTAGGATGACCATATATGTAACTTGTCACCGCTTGTGTGCCCTCTTAATTGTGATCTTCACATTTTTATCCTCGATATCCTCAAGTATCAGGTCATGCAATATGTTGCCATTGAAGCCAATACAAGTGTTGTCTTTTTTGCATCAACTTTTTGCCTGCAGCCTTATAACTGGCTTCATTATCAATAACTACTTACACAACATTTTCCTCTCCAATTTCTACCACCATCTCATCCATCAAATGAACCAAGTAGTTTGCATTCTTCTCATACTTTAATGCATCAATAACTTTAAAAAAAATTGTACTTTCATAGAATAACAAGAAAGTTAATCATGAGCTTCTTCGCAGTACCAGTCCAACCATCACACATAATAGTGCAACCTCTCTCTATCCATATATGCTTGAAGCTTTCAACCTACTGATGGAGCTCCTCAACCTCCCCCTCAAGCCACGCCCGTATATGTCATAACGTGACAGAGCCTTGAAACTAGGCCAACATCTGCTACAACATCAATCATAGGCTAAAAGTACTCTGATTGAGCTGTATGGGTAGTACACTTGCATGAAGAACCACTTACAAATACTTTTAAATGCGTGCCCTGTAGATTCTACTAATTTATTGACACCTCTCAATGCCTGCTTGATTTTGGGTTGGGTTGCATTGAACTCTACCTTCTAAGTATATGGCTATCTATAGGGCCCGCTCTTTACGAGACTATTTACTGTCGGATCCTCCTGCAGGTGCTTGTCCCCTTGATTGAGTTGCACGCTTACGCTCTACTACCTCTATTAGCTCAAGATCTGAATCCTTAGAGTCGGGCTCATCATCATCATCTCTCGTAGCCCTTCTACTCAATCTGCCTGAAAGCTCCCGACTAATTTTAGTTTCATTGTCAGTCTTTCTTTGCCTACCCCCTTTTTGGCCAAGAGACACTGGTGCATCTCCTCCCTCACCTCTCAGGAGTTATGTCATATTGTTTTACCTCTCCTCTTACCCCTCTAGATGTTGTTTTGCCTCTAGTAATTCCCTCCATGTATGTCTTTCCCACAATAATTACATTTTACTTTCCCTTTTTTTTTGCATCAACTAAGGTAGATGAGCCCACCTCGGATCGTCCAGTCCCTGGCTCTGCTCTCCTTTAGCCATGGTCCTACAATAAGAAAATCAAGCATAAAAGTTGTTAGTAGAATGAAAGGTACAACCAAGTATTTTCCCACCGGAAAAATTGTGTTGAACCTTAAGTAGCTT
Organism: Colocasia esculenta; assembly: GCA_014218235.1. NCBI lineage: Eukaryota > Viridiplantae > Streptophyta > Magnoliopsida > Alismatales > Araceae > Colocasia > Colocasia esculenta. The sequence continues at coordinate 4,639 of JACBKR010003163.1, forward strand.
CAATAGACCTTAAACACACCTAATTATACAAAGTCCTAATTTTTAATACCTAATTTTGACCTAATACATAATTACATGACATAAAAGCAATTAAGAGCATCCTTGGAACCTAAAACACTCAATGAAGCTTAATTAACATTCAATTGACCCTAAAGACAACTAATAATAACGAAAGCCCCATTTTTAATAGTTAATTACCTCTAATTAGGGTATTTAGCCTCAAAATATGACATGTTCTGTAATTAGCAGCATACTAAAACCTAAACAGTCACTGAAGTTTAACTTAATTAACATTCAATTGACCCTAAACAGCTAATAATACGAAAGCCCCAATTTTTAATAGTTAATTACCTCCTAATTAGGGTATTTAGCCTCAAAATTGACATGTTCTGCAATTAGCAGCATGCTAAACCTAAAACAGTCACTGAAGTTTAATTAACATTCAAATGACCCTAAACACACTATAATACGATAGCCCTGATTTTTAATAGTTATTACCTCCTAATTAGGGTATTTAGCCTCAAAATATGACATGTACTGCAATTAACAGCATGCTAAAACCTGAAACCCATTGAATGAAGCTTATTTAATCTTCAATTGACATTAACAAACCCTAATTCACAAGTTATAATTTGTAAACCCTAATTTAAATCTAATTAGGAGATTTACCCTAATTACATACATAAATAAAATTATCACCATGCTCCCACTAAACTGCCATCTATGAACCTTAATTGATCTTTTAATCATGCTAAACTTATCTAACTATACAAAAACCCCAAATTTACATCATTAAATAAGTTTTAATTGGGGGTTTCCCCTAAATAAGGTGTAAAATGGCTATATGTACTTATGTAGCATATAAAGTTACTTATAACATGCAAATCTATGGAAGAAGTAAAGAAAAACATAATACATGCAAGTTCCTTCAGTGCAAAGGATGAGAAAACGGCGTCTATGCTCTGCAAACACCTACGGCCGTCAGAAGAGCGTCTCGGCGGCGAAATCCTCCCTCCAAAGCCTCTTCGACCCTCCCTGCGGCAGTCCCACCCCCTCTGCGGTGAAACCCCCTCAAATCTCAGATCTGAGGGGGTCACGGCGTCCTTTTCGCCCGTGTCGGCCTTTTTCGGGCTGACACCGGGCGAATGTTTCGGTGTCGCCGAAACCATTAAAAAATATTTTTTTAAGTTATTGGACCATAACAGTGTTCCGGTCAGTTTTTGGATCGGGGGGGGGGGTTTCCGATACCGACACTTGTCGTCCGATACTGACTCGTGTCGGACGACACCCCCATCCATGCGCCTGAGACACACCGAGACCGCCGAAACTGATACTAACATCCTTGCTGCCTACCTTTCCTCCTCTTCTGTGGCCTAGCTTTGATCCATAGGAGCTGGGCGGGGGCTTTTGCAAACATTTTTCTGATTGAATTAATGTAGTATTCTCAGGATGTCCTTTACTTTTCCAGGAAAAAGACTGGCCTGATTGTCTCAAGCTTCTTAAAACCATCACCGGTAACAAAAATTTGGCTAGATATTTAACAGTGTATCTCTTTTGTATGAAGGCTGATCAACTTACCATTCACCACTTTCTGCATCACTTCCTAGCCTAGAAGAAAGGAACCTCTGTGATAATCTTGCAACTCCATTCAGTAACGTAATGGCTCTGTAATCCCTAATCACCTATTCCTCTGCGTCATCCATTTTCAGAATTAAAACCATGTAGGTGAATTGAAAGTCTAATAATTCTTCATGGATTATTGAAACTTCCTCATGTTGCCATGATGTCTTTCTTTAATAATATCCCGGAGTGTAGTCACTCATCAGATGAGTTGCAAGTTTCCTGTCTGAAGACAGTTTCTAATCTTCATTTCAGGGAGGATAAATAATTTTCTCTTCATCTTATTAAAAATCTGTCCATGGATCCACTATACATTGTTGGTGTTCCCTGCTCCTCTTCCTTAATAGTTAACGATAGTATGTTATCTTCAGCAATAGTTTCACCAACTTTGTTGGATCGATTGTGATATTTGTCTTCTTTATACCAGCCACATTTTAAAAGATGCTGTATTCTTGTTCTCTTCCCTTGGCCAGGTTTTTTGCCCTCTAACCCACTTTATTTCTTCTCTTTATGCCCAGTCATCGTATTGCTTTTAACTTTCTCCCATGTGTTCTTTCTTTCTTGGATAGAAGTCCTTGGTCCTCTTTCATGTCAAAACCTTCAACCAATTGAAGTAGCTCCAGTTGATTTTAGCTGCTGTGCTGAAAGTGTTTTTATGCCTCTGCATTTTATCTTTGACTCACTTAAGTTTGTTAGCAAAGGATAAACGTGCATATTTCTCCTTGGGGACTTATTCCTCCAAATTTTGACCTACCAACACAAGATAACTTGCACTTTGAAAAGACTTGTGAATCTATGATAGGGTTTGGTGGCATCTTCTGTTCAGGGTATTGGTGTTTCTCTCATGGGATTTAGCGAGAAGTAGGCTAATCTGGTCAGGTCTTGTATTTTTTTAACCCATATCTGTAGTTTTGGTAAATGGGACCCCTCCTTCGCTTCCCATATTGGTAGTGGGTAGAGGTCAAAAGGAAGGGACCCCTTGTCGTCTCCTCCTTTTTAAGCTATGTGATGGGGAGCGAGAAGCTACATAATTGGTTTGGCCCATTTGGAGCCCATTTGGAGATTTTTTATTTTTCTGTAATTTTGGTGCAATTTTCGCACTATTTTTAAGTCTAAGGGTAAAATTGTCCAAAAGGGTCATATTAGAGTCCAATTAGCTTTTTATTGTGTAATTTTCATTTCTTTATTTGAGTCAAGTCCTATTTGGGTAGGATTCTGTATTTTTCTTTCTCTAGATTTCTAATATGATAAGTCTTATTAAGGATAGAAGTCTATCTTTAATTTGAAGTCCATTAGGATTGGGAATAGCCCAAACCTATATAAACACATGTATTGCTCTATTTTGAGATAGTTGATTATTGAGAATTGAAAAAAAGAAAATTTGTCACTTTGTTCTCTGCGATGGAGAAGGAGGAGTTTTGAGAAGAAGCCCCACCGCAAGGTGGTCCCTGTGAAGGGGAGGGCGCGAAGCCTACACCCCCACCTTCTATCCCTTCTCCGGTGAGACTCCGGCTATTTTTCCTTTTCTTCTGCTGTCCCCTACTCTATCCCGCATCAATAGCATTCTATGCGTGGGGTGGAAGAGACTATGAAGAGACAGTGCAGTTCAATTCTACATGCAAAAGCACAGGGGGAGATGGATGGTGGAAGGGGGTTGGGTTTGCATTAGACAAGGAGGTAGTGAACAAAGGAGGGAGACGGACTGGCGGGCAGAGAGGGAAGGAGGAATGTTCACTGGGTTGGACATCTGCAAACAAGTTTTCCATATTCCCCAGATTGTGGGTGTCTAGCTTCAATGGGGCATTTGCCGTGCAACTCCACCTAAGTAGAGGTGGCATATTCATTATCTCTCAGAGACTGGATGGGGAATGACAGCTAATGGTGCATTCTCTGGATTTTACCAGATCCATTGGTGAGGATGCCTCATCATCAGGGGGATGAGGTTGATGCTGATTCTACTGTTATACCTTATGTTTTACATGCAAATTCTCTTTCATTTAATTCTTCTTGTAGATAAATCAGTTACCATTAAAGTTTTGAGTGCACGGGAAATGTTTAATCTTCTAATCCATTTCTTCACGTTGACCCCAAATTCTTTTAAAAAAGCCCCTTTGCTTAGTTCTCCAATTTGCCTCCATCCTGGACCTTCTAATGGAAGTTAGATTGGTTTTTATCATTCTGCTTCATTGTGGCATTATTACTCCTGAAATGGAAGTGTAAGTTTATCATGATTTGGATCATACTCTGTTGGGCAAAGGATGACTTCTCCCCATTTCACATGTCCCATTGGTCATGCATTTGCTTCTTTTTATTTCATCCCAGTTGTCATTTCGGAATTTCAACCTGAAGGAAATTTCAAATTTTGTTCCAGGTGTTTTACTGAGCTCATACAGCAGATGCAGTAAAGGTGTACAGGTAAACTTACGGCTAATGCAAACTTGTACTAAGTCTATATGTAATTCTTTTTTTGCCTCATTATTGGAGCATAGCCCATGTTTTGATTTCACCGTGTTTCTGATATTGGATTATTTTGTTAATGGTTCTCGAAAAGGGGGAAAAGGATACTATGTCCCAGCTTTATGCAATCTTCCCATGATTACGTACATACTTTGGTCTCCTGTTAGATGAAAAAAAACTGGGGAGGGGGTTCACTGGGGTGCTAATCCAGAGTTTCAGACCCGAGGGTCCATCTGCTGCTCCCTTTCCCTTATCAGGAACATGTAATTTTGCAAGGTGGATATTCCCTTGTTTTATGCCTATATATGCAATTCCAATTCTGAACCAGACCAGGTATGCCTGAACCAGATCCAATAGAAGTAAGCAGATCCAATAAAAAACTTTCATAAATAGAGAGTGCTTTTCATAAATTTAGAAAATTAGAAGTATATTATAAACAATTTTTTTTTACACAAAATAGAAAATTAAGTAATGACATTTTTACTCAAAGTTGGTGGTCCGTCATTAGATTGGATCAGATTAATGCATGAGATGATGGAGGGGCTTTCTGCGCAAAGTTGTATCAAATGCAAAAAGTAAAAGGGCCATGCTACTGCAATATGTGGAAACTGTAGTTCCCTATGGAGGAAGGTGCTTGTGTCAAAAATTTTGTCTATCCTAATAAACCATGATTAGCTGATATTTGCTTATTCTTTTAAGAGTTGGCTGATCCACATCCTTAATTTTTTGGCTTATTTGGGCCCAAGTCTTTCGATTCATGTCCACAAATTACTTCTTTGAATGGGATTAGTTAGCCAAAATTGGTTCACCCAGTGCTGATCCCGATCTAGATCATAATCTGATGGTCCTGCATTCCATTTGCCTGAGTATTTCTGTTTGTTGACTTGTAGAGGTCCCACCCAAGAATTTGCAAATGTTGTTACTTTACTGAGACCTAATCCTCATTTTATTTTAAAGATCTCTTCTCATATTTGAAGATAATGCCATGTCAGGTTTCAAATGGTAGGATTATTATGGAACTAGCTAAAGTAAAGGAGGGTATGGAGTAGGATGGATTCTCTAGTTTTTTTTGGGTTCAATTTCTGAGTTCCATCTTAAATTTTAAATCTGGGTATCAATGAGCAGTAAAATTTCTGCACCTGATCCCTGTATCTAACCTGTATTAGGCAGGAGAGAGTTCTGGTTCCAAGAAGAAAGGAAAGGGAAGGCAAGTGAATGTGTTGTCACTGAGCAGCATGGATGGCAAAGTCGGCTGACTCGGAGTGGAGTTGGCCGACTCGGAGTGGAATCGGGCTATGGCGACCCGATTTTGGGGGGGGGGGGACCCACCCACCCACGGTACAAGGTGAAATCGGGGTGGATCGATCAGAATCGGGTGGAGTCGGGCCGACTCAGCCCGACTTCGACCGATCCACCCCGAGTCCACTTGCTCCAGGCTGCTTCCATGGGAAGCGGGGCTCCTTTTAATGGAGTCGGCCCTAGTCGGGCCAGATCCGTCTGGAGCGGTCTGACTAGGGCTGACTCCTGCGGCAGACATGTCTGCACAGTCCCGAAAGAGGTCGCCCCCTCCCAGGCTCCCAGCCCCCTGCCCCCCCTCCGGAGGTCCCCTCCCTCGCCGCCGCCGTCGGAGATTCGAGGAGGCTCGCCGTCAGCCACCGCACGCCGCCGCTTCTTCCTTCTTCCTCTTTTTTTCTGTTCTCTGCTCCCTCTTCCTTCTGTGCAAGGTGAGTTTTTTTTTTTAATTTTTTTAAAATATGAAAAATAGGAAATGTTGAATATGCTATAGATCTATAGATAAATAGCATTGATAAGATGTTTATGACCCTCATTCCCCAAAATCCCCAAATTGAATCCTAATTAGGGTTTAAAAATTAGGGATTTTGTGTCATGAATGCAACTAATGTGCAATTGAGTGTCCAATGCAATCATTTGAGTTGATTAGAGCTTGTTTGTAGACTCAATTACATTGCATGGTCTATTTTCCCCAAAATCCTCAAATTGAATCCTAATTAGGTTAAAAAATTAGAATTTTTTTGTCATTAATGTAACTAATGTGCAATTGAGTGTCCAATGTAGTCATTTGAGTTGATTAGAGTTTGTTTGTAGATTCAATTACATTGCATGACCCATTTTCCCCAAAATTCTCAAATTGAACCCTAATTAGGGTTTAAAAATTAGGGATTTTGTGTCATTAATGTAATTAACGTGCAATTGAGTGATCAAAGTTCTCATTTACATTTATTAGTCTTATTCAATTGCATTCTTACATAGGAATATGGCAGATCAAGAACATCAAGAGCAAGAGGTGGAGCAGGCCATTAATCCTAGTTAGGCTAATGGTACTCTCCTTAATGCACGACTGAAAAAAGTGAAATGTAATTAGTGTGCAAAGGAAATGTTTGGAGGCATATATTGTCTTAAACAACATATTGCTGAGGTTTCAGGAAATGTAGCAAAATGTCCATCATGTCCACTTGAGGTTAGGAATGAAATGAAAGCGTACATGAAGGGGAAAAAAACTGAAAAATTATTGACAACTCAGCAGCAACAACAACTTTAAGATGAGATTTTTGGGCGACGCTGACAGATTCGTAGAGATTATAGTTTACCAATCATGTGGATGATGATGATCCTGATCCTAAGTTCGTAGCTGTACGTGCTAGTCGACGTTCTTATGCAGAGGAAGATGATAGACGAGGGGCTTGGGGACATCAGGGTCACATTTGTCTAGAGATGACTCTAGGAGATCTCTTCCTAGGAGCACATCAGTTTGTAGGGCTGCCGGTGCATTAGGGTGTGGAGGTAGATTCTTAGATGTTCATAATCCTACACAGGGTTCTATGAATAGATATTTGTATAGATCAAGGTCTGTAAAGCAACCTTCTATCAAGCAGGCCTTGAAAGGAGTCAAAGCCATTGCAAATGTAGTAAAGGGAGCAATCCAAGGTATTGTGAAATGGTTTTTACATGCAGGTGTGCCGGCACATACGGCAGAGAGCCCATATTTCCAGACTATGTTGGATGCAATTGCAGAAGCTGGGCCTGGTCTTAAGGCTCCCACACAGAAGTACATTTATGATGTTGGGCTTGATGAGGAGTATGATGAGTTGAAAGGATGGGTTAATGGCTTCAAAAATGTTTAGAAAGAACGTGGTTGCACCATTATGTGTGATGTTGGACAGGGACCATAAGAAAATCTATGATTAATTTCCTCATTTATTGCTGTGAGGGTACTATTTTCCTTAAATCTGTTGATGCCTCTGACAACATCAGAATGCAGATTACTTGTTTAGACTAATGGATGAAGTTGTGGAGGAAGTGGGTGAAGAAAATGTTGTATAGGTTGTCACTGACAATGAAGCGAGCTATAAGGCTGTTGGTAGATTGTTGATGGGAAAAAGAGAACATCTGTATTGGTTTCTTGTGCAGCACATTGTATCGATTTGATGATGGAGGACATAGGCAGAGATCCACATATTCATGGCCTCATTGATGATGTTCAAATGATCGCTTCATTTATTTATGGTCACAATAGGATTTTGAATATGATGAGGCAATACACAGATGGACGAGATCTTCTTCGTGCTGGTCCCACTCGATTTGCATCAAATTTTTTTCTTTGGAGAGCCTCATGAAATATAGGCATCAATCGGGCCATTTGATTAATTTTAAGCAATTTTTGCAACATGTAAAGACTCTTTGGGCTGAAAGTAAAGATGTTGCTCTCCAAGTACAAGATTTGATTAGCAATGCACGATTTTGGGAGAGAATTTCCTACTACCTCAAAGTAATGGAGCCTCTAGTACTTGTTCTTAGAATGGTTGATGGTGATGATAAAAATGATATGTGATATTTGTACGAGGCAATAGACAGAGCAAAGGAACATTTGAGGGAAAGGAATCCCAAAGTATACAGAAAATGGTGGGCCATCATTAACAAGAGATGGGAGATGACTCTCCAGCATGATCTTCATGCTGCAGGTAATTTATTGAATCTAATTAATTTCTGAAACCATGCTGAAAATTCTTACCATATGTAGAGTTTTTATTCAACCCTAGATTTCAATACAAAGATAATGTGCATAATGATGGAGAAGTGATGAGAGGCACCATGAACGTCATCACTCGCCTAGCAAAGACAATGAACGAGAGATTAGATGCAATGACAGAGGTAGCATAGAATGTTTTCTTTTGCATATGTATGCATGTTTCATTTTGCAAGGGTCATTTGACATATGTTATATCTTCCATTTTGTAGGTGGAGAGGTATATGATGAAACTTGGGATATATGGAGCATATGACATGAGATGTGCAGCTTAAAGACTCACTCTAGGTTATTTTACATGAGAATTATTTGCCAAAAATCGTAAATTTATCACATTTAAGAATTTACCATTATAAATTGATTAATGTTCACTCCTTTTATTGTAACAACTGAATGGTGGATTCAAGTAAATTACCAGCAAGCTGGCACAAATCCTTTAACGTATGTTGCAGTGAGAGTGTTAAGTCAAACCACTTCTTCTAGCCAATGTGAAAGAAATTGGAGTACATTCAGCCTCATTCACACGAAAATCCGCAATAGGTTGGGTGTGGATAGGCTAGAGAAGTTGGTTTATTGCCACTATAATATGTGTTTAAGGTGAAGCAAAAAGAAGAAAGGCAAAAGTTAGAAAGGCAGAGATTCATGCAACTAGTTGGCAGAACATTTGAGGAGGTAGTTCCTGAGATAGATGTAAATGAATTGCTAAATGAATAACACCCTTTACATGCTTGGGTGGAGACGAGAGTTGAGGGAGAGATACCTGAGTTTCATCCTGATGATCGTCTGGTTCAGGCATGTGCAAAAGATGTAGAATTTGAAGAACATGTACCTGGATATGTGTCTGTTCCTGAGAGAGGTCAAAGGTCCGAATTAAGAAGATCTGCCACTGTACAGGAGACTACTAGACTTTTTTCATCTCAGTTAGAATTCAGAAGATCTACCACTCAATTGGACTCAAAAAGAAAGAAAGACAAATGCAAGAAAAAAACAAAGTCCAACAAGGAAAGAAGAACAGAAGAACCAAGAAGAAAATCACAAGATCGTACAGAGGACTCTCCTGAGGTGAGTCAGGAGACACATATTGGGGAGCCATTTTTTGAGGCTCCACCCCTACCACCTCACTTGGCTAGATTATACGAGGCAGAGCAAAAAAATGATCAACGTCGAAGAAAGATGCTTAAGAAAGAAAAGTAGTTGGGAGTGATGATACTCAATCACCTGATGATGATGATGGTGATGATGATAATGGTGCTGCTGCAGGTACTGGAGCCACAGGAGGTTATGGGCTTAGGGGTATCCTTTCAGGATATGAGGATTATTCAGTACCACCCTATCAACAAGAAGGAAGCCAAGGGGAATCATAAGAACAACATGGGGGATATGAAGGCCAACAAAGGCAAGCAGGGCATGATTGAGGATATAGGCATTCTTATCCACCCATTTTTAGTCCCCCAAAATTGCCATATTCAGATATTAGCTCTAGTAGTGGGACAAGTTACTTGGGCAATATTCAAACTATTGGTTATGGTAGTTTTTTCACTCTAAGACAATCAGGAGAAAGTTCAAGCCAACAAGCAACGACACCTCGAGGCATCTAAAGAGGATTCCAAGACATTGCCAATTCTTTGTTTGGTTTTGGATATACCCAGTATGGGCCATCTGCTCAGTCTCATGAGGCAGAGGATGAGGGTTTAGAAATGTCAAATTGACAAGGTATTTTTATTTATTTCATGTTATAAACTTGTACATATATCTATTTTTTAATGTATGAACATAATCATTATGTCTTAATCATTGGTATTGTTCTTTATGATACATGAACATGATAAGATTTGAATTTCATTGTGTTTGTATTCAATGAATGTTGTATGTGTTTTCATAATTTTCTGAAATTTTTATTGATTTTTCAGAATTTTCTCTAATTTTTCCTGATTTTTCTGTGATCCATGTTGAGCAGAAGTCCTGGTTCTGAGGAGCAAATGCCATCTTGGTTGACTGGCATTAACCAGATGGTTAGATTCTGTTCAGTGACCACTGAGCAGACTAGTTGGTCTGGCTATCTGTGAGCTTTCACCTATCCCTGCTAGAAACATGGTTTCCCATATTGAGTCAACTTTTGCTGATTCACATAAGTCATCTTGGTTTTCAGGGTTTCTAGTGCTGAGTATGTATGAGGAATTCTGAGTTGCATATTTTAGGACCTTTTAAATTGATTTGAGGTTTCTAACATAAACTGTTACAGGTAAGTGTTGGATGCTGGAAAAGAGAATTTTCATTTTTTGGTTATTTTTGTTTGATTTTCATTTTGTTGTGGGCGTGTCAATCTGTTTAGCAGACAAATTTGAAATCCGTTTGATGTGGAATTTGCATCTCCATTCACTAGATGATTGTGCCTATAGTTTGGTATATTTGTTCTGCGTGTTTATTTTGTCAGACAATTGGGGTTTCGTGTACTGGACCTATTCCTTACCGACCGAAGTTGATGTTAATTTATATTGACTTGAACTCGAACACCTTTGAATCTCTGTCAAAGAAAGTTTTTTGTCTCTATTTGTTGTGACAACGATGACCTTGATAGTTGCTCTTGATGGTTAACTCTTGTAAAGAAAGACTGAAGACTTTATTACCTGCACACATGTAATTTGGATTACACTTGGTCCTTTAAGATCTGTACAAGTGGTCTCGATTATACAATCGAGTTTTCAGAATTACATTCGATCATAATCAAACTCTTTTGAATTTGCTTCTGTCATGATCAGATCGTTGATTTGCATCTTCATCATGATCAGACCGTTGGATTTGAATTTGATTACGATCAGACTGTTGAATTTGAATTTCACCATGATTAGACTGTTGGATTTAGATTCGATCACGATTGGGCCGTTGGGTCGCAAAGATGATCACTGTCGGACCGTTGTATTTGCCTTGAGGTCACCATCACCCTTTGACAGTGATGGGACCCTTAAGTGGTCTTGCCGGATTTGTATCCTTTCTGGACACTTTCGCAATTTTCCATCATTCCTAAGGTCTTTTCAGTCATTTGTTGACTTCTCGGGTACACTTGTCATTTCTTGATCCCTTGGAGCATTTTAGTTGTTTCTTGCAAGGTTTGATGCATCGGCGATTCGAATTGAATCAGGTTTCTCTCGATTCGATTCGATTCACCCGAATCGGACCGATTCGGTCCAAACCTGGTTTCTGGCTCATTTCTTGGCCGATTCTCTTGAATATGGCCTTTTTTTACTAATTCTTTGGTCATATTCGATGACATTTATGTCATGTATTGCTATACAAATATTTATTTTCAATAAAAAAAAGCATTATAAGAGTGAAAAAAATTGAAACTCATTAATAGAAAGATATTTACATTGCACAAAGTAAATACTACGATCAAACTCTAAATTCCAATACAGAATACAATGACTTACTCTAATATCCCCAATGCCCCTGCTGATATGGATCATATGCATTCCATTAGGACTGGCTAGGCACTGACTCTGACTCATCTGACTCTGAGGATAGCTCTCCAATAATGTGATAACCTTTTCTTTCAGACACAAAATTACGATACTCATCCTATGTCATCATGGTATGGTATCTCTGTTGAGACAGCCTGAGATAATGGTCCCACATCTGGCAGTTGGGACGGACTACATTCAGTTGTGCCATCTGTACATCCTCCAAAGGAGCAAAAACATGAACTGGAATAGGAACAGAAAATGCTGCAGGAGGATACATATATGGAGATGGACTAAGGTAGCATGCTGTGACAGTGTACCCACTAGAGTAGTCTGTGCTAGTGGACTCGGGGTGATAGCTATGGTCGTCATAAGATCTAACATACTCTTGTGTACTCATCCTCTTGAAGTCTGATATCATAGTGTCATAGCTATTGGAATCCACTGCTGAACCTCTTGCATGACCGCCGTGACTAAACTTCTGCCTTCTGCAGTGGGGCACTATGACTATTAATCATGTGGGAACATAAATTAATTTTAGCTCCAATTCATATGAAATCAACTTCTAACCATGATTTAGAAGTTATACATAATACTGTTATCAAATTTTGGTTATTCAATTTTTTAAATATATTTTTTAATTTTTATTCAAAAATTCAAACTTTAGGAAAAATCTTCAAATCTACATGAAAAACTTGTAGATCTTGATGAGAAATGGTTGCAAGTGTACACCAATCATTTTCAACATCATTTCCCATGAAGATGTAAGTCATACACTAAGAAAAAATTAGAAAAATGAAGGAATATGGTGGCTTACCTTTAAACCCCTGTAGAAACTCCAAAAAACTTGAAGAACAAGGCTTGAATGCCTCCAAATCCACATCCAAATGGTTTCAAACTCACGTAGGAACCCCTAAGTGTTTTGGCATGGAGATCTAGGGTTTTTTTCAGAGAAAGAGTGAAAACAAGGGGGAGAAAGAGGGCTCCGGCTTTCTGCGCTGCAAATCAGGACTGTACAGTCCCTTTCGTAGCGCATCGGCCGACACCCTTAAGGGCGTCGGACGAATTGCGCCCGATTCGCACAGTGTTGAATCGGATCGGGCGAATCGGGTCCGATTCGCCTGAATGACCGGATCCAAGCGAATCGATGGAATCGCACATCAGGTTTCCTGTGATTTGCATCGATTTGCCCGAATCCTGCCGATTCGCTCCGATGCGCCAAACCATGGTTTCTTGACCTCTCAGGGCTTTTCAACTATTTCTTGGCATGTCTAAGGATTTTTGCCATTTCTTGACAATCCCAACACTTAGAGTGGCCAACTATAAGCCAAATTCAGGAGAGCACACGCCGCTTCAGGGAAGTGACGTGGATCTTGCCCCACAGAGTCGTGCAAACAGCATGAACCGGGCCTGACAGTCATTTCTTGACATTCTCAGAGTATTTACGTCATTTCTTGACCTCTCTGGGTGCTTCTGCCATTTCTTGGCTAGCTTGGACTTCCCCGCCATTTGTTGGTGTTTCTCAGAATTCCTAATATGCTCAACGTTGAGCCGAACTCAGGAGAGCGCACCTCACTTCAGAGAAGCGACGTGAGTCTCACTCCACCGAGTCATGCAAACGTCATGAGCCTTGCAATTTGCACCCTTTGGAGGGTATTTCTGCGATTCTTGCCCTTTGGAGAGACTTATCTACAATTTGTACCATCTTAGGGACTCTTTTTCAATTTCCCACTTTTTGGGGGCTTTTTTTGCAACTTCCTGCCCTTTTGAGGACATCTTTGCAATTTGTGCACTTGGAAGACCTTTTCTACAGTGTCTTGTCTTTCCAAGACTTTTCTGTAATTTTCACACTTCCAAAGGGCTTTTTGCAATTTTTTCCCAAGCAGCCCTCTTGGTAATTAATCTTGAACATGACATGTGTGTAGTTTAACACACATATGCACAAACTTTATGTCCTCAAGAGCCTTTGTATAATTTGACATACACAAACTCATGCCCACATGGGGTCTTCATACTTTGAAGTTTGAACAACTAAAATCCCCTAAAGGGAGGTTTCCCCCCCGCCCCGGGGGGGGGGGGGGTGTTGCTTGAAAACTCCCCTGTGGGGGGGGGGGGATGTGTTGTGCGAAAACCCCCCTGAGGGGGGTTGCTGCGGTGGCCAAACCCACGGAGGGCCCTCTTTTTGGCCAATTTTGGGGTTTTTTTTGTTGATTTTTTAGGTGTCAACAAATGCCCCCCACGGGATGTGTGTCGGAGCCAAAGGCGAAGGCAGACGTCCCGTGCGCTTTCTAAATTTTGGTCCCCTGGTCTTAGTGACACGGTGGGGAATTGAGTCGAAGCTCACGATGATAGCTTATGCGCTTTAGCATTCATGTAGTGTTGTCAGCAACCTTGGACAACATTTGTTGTTATAATTTGGTCCGACAACTGACTTTGCCTTGCATTTTGCGCTAAGCCATTAGTCGTCGCTTCCTGAAGCTTTTCTCAAGTCCCTGGGAGATGACTTCAGAGAGTGCATATCACTTCAAAGAAGCGACATGGACCCGCTCCACTAAGTCAACCCCACGGTTGAGTTTCATTGAAGAACCGCTCCCTGGTTTTGCTTGGAGCTGACTTTGGCCTTCTTCGCCTGAGTCTTGTCTTGTTGGCTTTGCTCAGGATTTGACTTTGATGTCCTCCTTCTGAGACTTGCCTTCGTGGCTTTACTCGAGATTTGATTTTGATATCCTTCCGAGACTTGCCTTCCTGACTTTACCCGAGATTTGATTCAACATCTCTCTCCTGAGTCCTATTTTTCTGGTCTTAATCAGATATTTGATTTTGATATACTTTTTCGAAGACTTGTCTTTGTAGCTTTGCTCTGGATTTGGTTGGAGATTTGACCGGTGAGGTTTGTCTTTCTGACTTTGCTCAACGACTTGATTTGAGATTTTTTTTTCTGAGCCTTGTCTGTCTGACTTTGCTCAGAGTTGGGTTGGAGATTCGACTGCTGAGACTTGTCTTTCTAGCTTTGCTCAACAGCTTGATTTAACATTTGGTCATGAGACTTGCCTTTTTGGCTTTTGCTCTCTGGCCTGATTTGATCTCTCTCCTGAGTTTTGCCTTTCTGACTTTGCTTGGGATTTGACGAGAGATTTGACATCTTCGTCCGGAATCTTACCTTTTTGGCTTTGTTCACGATTTGATGGGAGATTTTGCTGCTGCGGTTGGCCTTCTTGGCTTTGCTCAACGGCTTGATCTTGACATCTTCTTTGAAGCTCGCCTTTTAAGCTTGGCACGAGACTTGAAATTTTTTTTTTTGTGTGCAAATGTCGAGTCGAAGGATGCATTGGAAAAGCGATGATCTCTGCTTGAGTGACATCTTTCATGTCATTGTTGACTTGAATGACATATTCTTGAGCTGTCACATCATGTGTACGCATTAAGAGGGCTTCAAGACATCCGCAACTTCAAGTTTGAGTGGCCCGACGGATGCGGCCCACTGGTTTGCTAACTTTGTTTGAGTAGGAATGGCTTCCTTACATTGGGGGATTAGTAGAGTCGCCATCCTCTTCTTTTTCCTTCTTTTTTTTCTTTTCTTCTCTCATCATTTCATTTCTTCTTCTTCTTCTTCTTTTTTTTAGATCTCTTTACTAGCATTAGCGTTCTTTCATGTTTTCACCAATACTAGCCCCCTTTTGTTTTTTCTGGTGCGTCCTTGAGGGTTTTCACGCCGAGGGGTTACCCAAAAGGGGTCTTCAGGCTAGGCCAGCAGGGGCCCAGTATCTCCAAGTGCTGGAGTGGAAGTCCAAGAGAAGATCTTCCTCCTGGCCAATTTTGGGGTTTTTTTGTGTTGATTTTTTAGGTGTCAATAGTAAGTTTGATGATCCAAGTTTTAACTATGAGTAATACTTGCTAGTTGCTACACTGTCTAGTGTGCAATAAATGGCTAGTCATCTTGCAGACCCTTGTGTCATTGGTCTTCATGGCATGATAAGACTTCAGTTCAGGGACATGGAAGCCTCCATTGGCATGCCCCCCATATTTTGTATGATTTTGTTTTATGAAGTTTTCTTGTCTCCCAACTCTTGTCATCCTATAGGGACCAATCATGTGAGGGCGTGTAAGATAATTAGGTTTGTATTCCACGTGGGGTCTGCAGCACATATTACTCTTCAACTATAGTTGGTATCATTCGACTTAGACTTTCTACTTTTGTGGTCTCTATTGTACGGAGCCGGCTTGAGTTACCCCTAAGCTCTGGATCTTGTTGTTTGATCCACATGATTAGTTTTGGTTAGGCCCCCTGATATGTTAGCTCATCATTACCTGACAAAAAAACAGGGTTTTTATTTTTAGTCTTTATAAACATGTATTCCAAATATATCCATAAAATCTAATACTACTACATAACTCATTCAAGTATTTTTTTTGTATTTTCAGAGAAATATGGCCATTTTTTCACCTTCCAAAAAATTCCTTTGACCTTCTGATGTTATCCCATTCGGTTGGAATATATCCAAAAAGTTTTTTTCATAAATTTTTTTTTGGAAAGATCTAGAAAGACCTAGTTACCATTCAAGAATAAAAATGCTTGCCCTCCCTTCTTCACTCTATCTATTTGTTACCTCAGTGATCCCTGATGTCTTCTCTCTCGACTCTGATCAGTCTCTATATGAGCCTGCTATGGCTGATGAGATCCCAGATGGAGCCATTGAAGGTGACACAATACTTGGGCAGATCCAGGGGCTGTATAGTGCTTTTGTGCATTGAACTGTCCTTATTTGATTGTGAAACTTGCATGCCAAACCTACCATATGCAAGCATTCAAGCCTAGACAATTTTATTTCTCTACCGGTTTGACAAGAGGTTAGTTTACCCATGGGTAAATTACCCATGGGTGGGCTAACCCACCTTTTTCTACAACCCCACTTTGGATGGTTGGTTAGATTACCCCTGGTTACTTTTTATTTATTTTTAGTCAACTATATACTTTGACTTTATTTATCTTTATTAAGAGAATGTAAAAAGTTATAATTTTAAGAGATATGTAATAAAATATTATTTGCACTTTAATGATAATTTTTTAATTTTTTTTTGAAAAAAAAAAGTTACCCACCCTCTACCCCTCCTTTTGAGGTGGGGTGGAGTTACCCACAAAAAAGGGGGGTAACCAGGGGTACCCCTGGTTAGTTCAACCACCCCACCCAAACTAAAAAAGTAACTTTAACCAGGGGTACCCCTGGTTTAACCAGGGGTAGTTGGAAGATAGATCTAGAAGTTTCAAGGCATTGAACATTCTTTGTGCTTTTCTTTTTTACCTTCGTTGAATGTACCTGTAAGTGTTTATAGGTGATGGTGTAAATATCAAGTGGTGTGGCGTCGAGTGTTCCTGGTGTAATTTGTTTCACTTATCCATTTAAATTTTTTATTTTTACCACTGGGCAGAACAGTATGTTACTCATTTTTTTTCCCTATTCGAGGACCCATATTTATTCTAAGATGACAAATGGTTCCCATTTTTTGTACTTTTTATGCTGGCTTACAGCCTATTCTTTTTCTTTCTGCAGGTTGAGGAGTTGTATTCACTGGATTTGGAATCCCTAAATAATCTACGGTATGATAATTGTTTAATCTTTACATGTTTCTGCTGTCTGATCATATGGTTGCCCTTGCAGTGATGTTTTTCCGAATTTAAATTGCTGAATGATCATAAAATGCCAAATCGTTGTGCATTCACATCACTGAATATTCTTTGATGTGTTGTTACCCGTACTCTTTTATGTTCTCTTCTTGCATCTTTTGAAGTTCATGCCGCAATGATTAATGCTTTTGCCACATACTGTAGGCCAGTATACGGGTTGGTATTCCTTTTCAAATGGAGACCTGGAGAGAAGGATGATCGTGTCGTTATTAAGGATCCTATTCCAAATCTATTTTTTGCGAGCCAGGTTTGCACCATGGTTGAAACATTAGTTTGTTACATTAACTAGCTATGCTGAATCCTTCTGAACTTTTACCTTACAATACCTATCTTCTCACAGGTTATTAATAATGCTTGTGCTACCCAAGCAATTTTGTCTATTCTCATGAACTGTCCTGAAGTTGACATTGGCCCAGAGTTATCAATGTTAAAAGAGTTCACGAAGAATTTCCCTCCAGAACTTAAAGGCTTGGCAATCAACAATAGTGAAGCCATCCGAACTGCTCACAACAGCTTTGCGAGACCAGAGCCTTTTGTGCCTGATGAGCAAAAAATGGCTGGCAAGGATGATGATGTTTACCATTTCATTAGCTACTTGCCTGTTGATGGGGTTTTGTATGAACTGGATGGTCTGAAGGAGGGCCCTATTAGCCTTGGTCAGTGCCCTGGTGGACAAGGGGACCTGGATTGGTTGCGCATGGTGCAACCTGTAATCCAGGAACGCATTGAGCGCTACTCTCAGAGTGAGATAAGGTTTAATCTCATGGCAATCATAAAGAATCGGAGGGAGATATACACCGCTGAACTCAAGGAGCTCCAGAGGAAGAGGGAAGTTCTTCTTGACCAGCTAACAAAGGTCCAGGCCGAGAGGGTGGGGGATTATATCGGTGCAAGTAGCAAGTCTAATCCCACCATTGAGGCCCTAAACAAATCACTGGCAGAAGTCACCTCTGGAATTGAGAGTGCGACTGAGAAGATATTGATGGAGGAAGAGAAATTCAAGAAGTGGAAGACGGAAAACATACGTAGGAACACACTACATACCATTCCTATTTAACTTCCTCAAGATTCTAGCAGAGAAGAAACAGCTGAAGCCACTGATTGAGAAGGCAAAGCAGAAACATGCAGCTGCGGGTAAATGAGCGCATTGACTTCCACATCGATCCTGCTACAACGCTGGAATCGGCACGGTCTGCCTCACATGCTTAACACGAGAAACTTGTATTTTGAAACTCCCTGACCTACTTCATCCGAGAGATTTATTTTTTTTGTATCAGTTAGAATGGGGGTCAATCACATATTTTACGTCAACTGCGAGCCTTGGTAGTGCTCCTTGCCGTCTACTTTATTCCTAATTAAATTAGCATGGATGGTTAACTAAAATAAAGAACACTAGCTAGTGATGTGTAGTACACATTATATGTATTTATGTATATATATATATATCCATTGAAGGTTGATGTGGTTGTATCTTGGTCCATGTAGACCAGATCATGGGAATGCTGAAAATGCCGAAGAATGAATGCGCAGCCAAAACATAAGCCTGGCACGTGATATCAGATATATGTTGCTGCGGGCTTTTCTTCTCCTTTGATGGTGTGCATTCTTGATCCACCGGGAAGGACACGCTGCTCGTTCCAGCAGGCCTTCTCTGTTAATGGTTAGCAGACGTGTGCTCGTTCATACGGCATCCATGTTCGTCATGTCTCACTTTAGAGTGACGGTCAGACCTAGAGCAAAGATGCTTCTGCCGACGTCTCCTAGCCTTGAGCTTAATAGAGTGTTTGCGAACACTCTTGTTTTTTTTCCTAAAAATCTATTTCTACTTAAAAAATTGTGTTACTGTCAGTTTCTGACTTAAGTTTTCAAATTGAGGAAAAATGATATTATCTGTTTGGCAAAAGTGTCGTAAATTTTTAAATTTATGTAGATCTTTTTGACAGATTTTTTTTTTCATTACTTGCTTTTAAATATCAAAATGATGAGAATAGTTTGGAGGAGATTGCTATCATTATAGCTATTAAAGTAAATTATAATATAGTGTCATCAAATTCATTAACATAAACATGATGTTAAAAAAACTACAATTATTGTGTCTTCTGTTCATATTATCTTCCCAATGGGGGGAACAAAATGGTGACGGTGAGGGGAGGAAGAGTCGAGATGGCTCATTGTTGGCGCAATGGCCCCGAAGGTGCAGCAGATTGATGTGGACTGGTAAGGGGACCCCCTATGTAGTGGCGTTGATGTAGAGATGGCAGAGGCTGGTGGCAGTGCAGTAGAGTAGCTGGCGGGTGCAGTTGAGGTAGAAGATGGTGTTGCTCTAGGTGATGTTGAAGCCGAAGGGGCGGGCGGGGTGGAGTTGGAGTTCTGCAATGGGCAATGCAGGCATCAGGGATGAAGGGGGAGGAGGGGCGGATCACCAGGCGCTTGGACGCCGGGGCAACGGAGAGGACCGGGTAGATGGGGAGGAGTGGTTGGAGATATCGAAGAAGAGGGGGTGGGAGGAGGCGGCTCCCCCGCCCTTCGCAGTGGCATTGACATAGGCATATTAGATGCACTTCCATTGGTTTAATCAACCATGTTTTCCTAGCAACTATTTATGTAACGCCCCTCTCAGGTTTAATATGATTATACCAACTCACATCGAGACATATAGAATAACTAATAACAATTGTAGCGGAAATAGAAATAACTGTCGAGCAACTTAATTAACCAAATTCCACAGTTTGAATAGAGATAAAACAAAACAAGATAACTTGTTCTAAGTACATAATAGCAAATGTTTCAAACTATATTTATTCTCCACATACTAAGTCACTAATCTCTATGTCTCGAAATAACACTACTCTTCGTACTCAGAGTTGGATCTCACTAGCTCCTTTAGTATGTAGATCTTCAGTCTCTCCTGAAATATTAGCAAATATGAGTCTAGAAAATAGACTCAACAAGCAACTCATGATTACCATCTACGACTCATCGCATACATTCTAATCATGACAATTTCTTTATCTATCTATCTATCATAATTATAATAACTTACTCATGCCTAACAATCATTAATTATATCTCTAACATGTGATCATGCTTCATTAAACATGGATAATCATTAACACATAGAAGCAATAAACATGCAAAGCAATGTTCAATGTGTAACATGAATCATGATGTTACTAATGTGCAATGTATTGTACTAACTAATTCAATGATCACAAATATACATAACACTAAAGATGATGCTAACAATGGCAATATCACTATCAAACTAGCATGAACAATAATAACACTTGTACTTACTCCTCCTTTTGCATTTTCACTTTCTTACACATTGCTTTCACATGCACTTACATATTTACTTTCACATTCACAGGTCTTTCACATTGTTTCACTTTCACATTCACTTGCACATTCACATTAGTTTTATTACAAGTCGAGACACAAATTAAAACACCACTAGAAGATCACATTACACACACACACAACTTAATCACCTAGGCAAATAGTGACAAATCATGGTAACTGTGTAGAAGTGGGGGAAGCCCTCCTTACCTTAACCAGTAGTACTTGTCAACTTTTAAAATTTCACCCTCGTTGCTGTTGAGGTCACATAACGTATTGAACCTTCCTATAGGCGATTATTACAGTATAACTTCACACCCTTCTATGATGACAGTGACTCATTGGTACAATTATCATTAACACCTTCAATGCCTTATATCTTACACATATGTGTTATATCATTTTACTCTCATGCACATGCACTCATATAATTAACATGAACTAACAGCATTCAAAACTCATATTATTATCTAACCAGTGACTAAACAGAAAGTACAAAGCCGTATGATGATGCTAACCCGTTGATTTAGTCAGATTTGAAAAAAACTTGCATAACATGATGATATTAATTAAAAAATTATAACTAATTCTATCGTATTCATATTATACTCAAAATTTTTTTATTATGATGCTTGTACATATTTAATCAACCCTCTAATTTTTCACAATTTTTGGACTAGTGAAACTAATTTTCTTAATTAAAATAGTGATAAGGAAAGCCTTATAAAATACAAAAAAATGCAATAAAAAAGGGTCATACAAATTTAAAAACCTTAAAACATGCATACTATACTGGAGACTAATATCATGAAATTTTCTAACATTTTTGATGACACATATGCTAAACAAAAATTAAACTAGCATTAATTTCAAGTTTTTTTGCATAAACAAAAATTCTATACAAATACTATAAATACCCATAAGATACCTAGGGTTACATAGCCATGTCACTATTGTCATTCTATGCCATGATCCATGGAGCCCTAAAATGGTCACAAATCCCTCAAATTTATCATATAGAAACAAACTGAAAATTCTAGAAATAGAAGAACTTGGTGTCAAGATAAGGTGCCATCAAGTAATTCTTGGTGTCACCTTCCTTGTTGCCAACTAGGATTTGGAGGCATACTATGTTTCTGTCAAGTTCCTACTTGTAGAAACCGTGCAGGACCAAAAGCCATAATTCAGGGAAAACGGACCTCGATTTGATTTTATAAAAAAAAATCTCATAAAATAGAAAAACTCCAGGTGATAAGATCATGGGCTAAAATTCTAAGTTACTTTCTTTGAAACCTTCTCTTAAATCATGAAATAGTGTCGATGATGCCCTTCCTAGGAATCAAGGTGGTCTCCTCTCCCACAATCAAATACATCTCACGAGCACTTCTGGAACACGATCCACTTGATCCAAGGCCTTCTCTTCGATCATTTGATACTCCTCCTTCATAAAAATCACATGAACAAGCGACAACAAGTCACAGTCTATCTCCTTCTCTCTCCTTTATAGACTTTCTCTATCTCTCTCTCGAAGGGCGACTAAAACCTTAGCCAAGCAAAATCTTTCTAGTACGAAAGAGCCTCACATATATAGAGTCGTAAGTAAATGGGGTGGTCCTTGCCCTAAAACAACTCTATTTGGCCTAGCAAAGCCTTGAAAAATGACATAGTTGTCTGCTGCTAACCTAGGGTTAATGGCACTCAATGCTGCCATTAACCCACCCTACGACATGCTTTACTACCATTAAGATGACTAGACACCAGCATAGGCTAACGTTAGTCCTAGGCTAGGAATAGATCCAAACACTAAAACTTGCACAATTAGCAAACATGTTAAGAAAACCCTAGGCCTCACACCTTTTTTTTTTTCTCCTTAAAATAAACTTCATCTTCAAAGTTTGAGTTAAGGTATATACCAATAGGTGAGGGTACTTTTGCATGGCCTCTTTAAGCTCCCACATAGCTTCCTCTTAAGCAAAGTTTCTCCACAGAACCTTCACAAACGAGATAGACTTGGATTTCAACTCTTGAACTTTACGATCCAAGACCTTCACAAGCTCCTCTTCATAAGAGGATCTGGTTGCAACTCAACTGACTCAAAGTTGATGACATGCAATGGATAAAGTATGTACTTCTGTAGCATAGATACATGGAACACAAAATGGTAGTCGCCATCGATGGAGGCAAAGCTAACTCGTAAGCCACACTCCCAATCTTCTACTAGATCCCAAAATCGGCCAATGAATTGCGGATTCAGCTTCCTACACTTGCCGAATCTGACCACACGCTTTTTCGGAGATACCTTCAGGAACACATGCTCGCCACCTTAAACACTAGATATTTTCTTCTATTTTTGGTGTAGCTCTTCTACTTGTCCTGGGCTACAGAAGCATACATGCTATCCTAGAATAGCAACTAAGCTGATCATTGGAAAGAAGACTTGAAGATGTTACACTCAAGAAATCTCTTCCAATCTAAACGTTCAAATTCAAATTGTCAAATTAAAATGGGTAGTTGAATACTCTAAAGACTATAAAAAGCAGTCAAAGTCTTTGAAGATATACCAACTCTCCTAGAAATCTTAAAATCAGAGAAACAAAAAAAATCTGTTCAAGCCTTTGAGTAGTCTTCAGTTGTGTAGACAATCCTCAGATTATTCATCCAGTCCACTTAGAGCAAGAAAGAGAAGAGTGCATCCATCCTTCATCTATGTAGATCTCTTTCTGTCTATGCTTGTTCATTCTCTGAGCAACATCTGTTGTGTAAACATCAGTGCTTGTAACCAATAGGTGGTTTGCTCCCTATGCATGCCATTTTTATGGAAGAGAGGGCCTATTGGAAGTAGGAAGTTTGTATGCTCCTTAGTGAATGGAAGACTTGCTTAGGAGTAAGTGGTGTATGCCCCTCTTTGAAGGGAAGACCAATGTTTGCTTGGTGGTTAGTGGAAAATCCCAAGAGTTGCTTAGGGATTGGACGTAAGACTCCTGTTTGGAAGGAGATTCGAACTAGGATAAATCTCTTATCTCTTTTGTGTGTTTGCTTCCACTTGTTTATGTTTATTTCACACATTACACTAACCACTGACAACACATTTTAGTGACTTCAGATCTACTGTTCTTAGTAGATATTTTAAAAGAAAGTCCTATTCTCCTCCCTCTAGGACATCTTAGATCTATTTCGATCCAACATCTGAAACAATAGCAACTAGAATACTATGCAACGGAACGATCCTGTCTACATATAATTTAACTAGTCTGTCTACAATCCATGACATATTGACTGGAAATAATCTACAAACCTTGGTCAATCTATCCACAATCACTCAAATTCCATTACTTTCTGCTGAAGTTCTTGACAAACTCATCACAAAATCCATTGCTACATCATCCCACTTCCACTATGAAATCGGTAAGGCTGCAATAAACCTCCAGGTCTTTGATGTTTTGTTTTAATCTTGTTACACACCATGCATCTAGCTGCAAACTCAGCTATCTCTGTTTTCACGCTCGACCACCAAAAATGCTTCTTCAATCCTGATACATCTTGTTATTGCCTAGATGAATGGAATACTTTGACTTGTGCGCTTCACTCAACAACTACTACTTCATTTCAGCTTCATCTGGTAAACATAATCAGCCTTGAAATTTGACTACACAATCATCATCAATACTGGCACCTTGCATCTTTACTATTTATGCTAAATTATCATATGATTTATGAGCATTCACAATCTAATAATACAAAGACAATTTCATAGTAATACTGGCCAACACTGCTCTACTACGATTGTTAGGAATTCAAAAGAATTTTCTACCAAATTTGCATATAACTTCCAGTCTATGACCATTATATGCCTTAATGTTGCTTTCCTACTCAATGCATTTGCCACTACATTTGCTTTCCTTGGTTGATATGCCAAAGTGAACTCATAATCTTTCAGTACTCAATCCAAATATGCTGCCTAATACTTAAATCTTTCCGAGAGAAAAATACTTTAAACTCTTATGATCTATAAATATCTCAAACATCTCACCATACGAATAGTACCTCCATGTCTTCAATGCAAAAACAACTGCTGCTAACTCCAAATCATTAGTGAGGTAATTATGTTCATGGTGCTTCAACTACCTGGACGCATAAGCTACAACTCTGCCATGCTGCATCAAGACCGCTTCTAAACCACTTATGGAAGCATCAGTGTATAAAACAAACTTGACAACAAAACTAGAATAGGTGTTGAAGTCAATCTTTTCTTCAACTTAGTGAAACTTCTTTGACATTCAATAGACCATTCAAAAGCTACACCTTTCCTAGTCAAATGAGTCATGGGTGCTTCAATCTTAGAAAAATCTCTTATGAATCTTCTATAATATCATGCGAAACCCAGGAAAATTCTAATTTTAGTTGCTATCTTCGGCCTTTCCCATTTCATTACTACCTTTACTTTAGTTGGATCAACGACAATCCTGCACCAGTGATCACATGTCCCAAAAACTGCACTTTCTTAAACCAGAACTCACATTTACTGAACTTAGCATATAACTAATTATCTCTCAATCATTGTAATGCAATTCTCAAGTGCTTAGCATGCTCCTCTTTTGAAGACGAATATATCAATATATTATCAATAAATACTACGACAAATTGGTCCAAGTACGATGGAAAATTCTGTTCATTAGATTCATAAAAGTTGATGGTGTATTGGTAAGTCCAAAAGGCATCACTACAAATTCCTAATGTTCATAACATGTTTTGAATGTTGCCTTATTGATATCTTCCTCTTTAATCCTCAACTGATGATACCCAGACCTCAGATCAATCTTAAAAAACACAGTGGCTAATTGCAACTGGTCAAACAAATCATCAATCCTCAACAAAAGATACTTATTTTTGATAGTAACCTTATTCAACTGCCTATTATCTATACACAATGTGAAGCTGCCATCCTTCTTCCTTACAAATAACATCGGTGCTCTCCACGGAGAATGACTAGGTTTGATAAATCATTTTTCTAACAATTCTTGCAACTGCTTCTTCAACTCTCTCAATTCTATTGGTGCCATCCGATACAGAACTTTTGATATGGGCATGGTGCCTGGCTGCAACTCTATTGTAAAATCTACCTCTCTCTGTGGTGCTAACCCTAGTAACTCTTCGAAAAACACATCTGTAATTCTTTTACAACTGGCATATCTGATACAGAACCACTACTATCCACAAGACTAACAGATGCCAAATACACTATGCAACCATCATTCGTTAAGTTTCTTGCCTTAAGTATAGAAATAAAAAGCTTAGGGGCAAAAGAAAGAATACCTTGAAATTCAAACTTTGTACCACTGGGATGAACAAACTAACTCTCTTCTTTCTACTATCCACAACTGTTGAGTAAGCTCTACCAATCCATTCCTAAAATCACATCATAATCTTTCAACTATAGTGCAAACAGTCTAGATGGCAACTTATGAAATCTAGTCTCCATAGGCACATTCTCTAAATAACAAGTAGTGAGCATATAACCACCAGAAGGAACCTCAATAATCAATTCACACAGTCTCTCCTCAGCCACATAGACTAAACTATCTAAAAATTCCTTAGAAATAAAAGAATGCAAAGCACCAGAATCAATTAAAATTGTATAAGAACTATCAAAGATGGATATTATACCTTCCACAAGATTTGATGCCTCTGTTTGCTCTTGGGTCATAACCATCATCCTGCCTCGCTACTATCCACGCTCCACTAGCTATTGTTATTGCTGTTGATATGGATGATAAGGTTGATATGGACGTCTAAACTCTCTGGGCTATGGACAATCTCTTGCTAGATGACCAAGCTAATGACAATTATAACATCTATATCCTGCTGGTTACCTTCTTGTGCTCTGCTGTGACTCCTCATTGGGGGCTTGAAAGCCTCAGCCTGGTTGTTACTACCTACCACCTCCTCGAGAACGAAACATTTTTTTCAATCTCGATCCCAATCTCGACATAGCTAATCCAGATCCTGAAAATGAAGGGGATCCCGCTGGAGCCTTTCCTTTACCAATTCTTGGCCATTATTGCTGAGAAGACTAGCTCCATCCTGCCCTGACTGAAATGATCTTTCAATAGCTGTTGCTCTCTGTGCTGCCTCTGCCACCGTAGTACATATATGAGATGATATGCCTTGCTTCAATTTTGGCCTCAATCCTTCTGTGAAATACTCAGTCTTCATTGCTTCATCTGTAGCCAATAAGCTGCATACTAACTTAATGCAATATACCTCATCTGGTACTCTAACACAGACATATTTCCTTGCTTCATTGATTTGAATTGTTCCCTCTTTGCTCTCTATACCTATGGTGGGAATAAGGCTTCACTAAAAGCATTCATGAACTCCTGCCATGAAATATCTGCAACCTCTCTACTAACAAACTTGGTGTACGTTTGCAATCACCACCATTCTTGTGCAAAACCTCGCAACTGAAATGCTGCCAATGCCACTTTTCTCCTCGGAGGACACCCCATAGCTACAAATACAATCTCTATCTGATGAATCCATTGCTCTACTTCATCTGGATTAGACTCTCCTATGTATATGATGGCTGAAATTTCAAAAAAATTCTAATAGCACAACTGACTCATCTTGTGGTGCGGGAACTGGAACGAGTGCTCCTGTAGGTGGTTCCATCTTTGTCTGAAAATCAGCTATACTCTTCCTAATTGCTCAAAGAACTCTACTCTACCATCGGTGAGCTAGCTACTGAGGTGGCTGATGCTCTTCCTGTCCTTCCCCCTCAACATGCCATGACTGTTGCTCATCAGCCATCTTTATTCCTACAAAATCATCATTCCATACATACAACACAATATCATATAAGAAAATAGGGGACCTAACCAGCAGTGAGCATCAGTTATGTAATGGAACAATGTAATCCACCCTTCTTCATACATTTATATTGGACTTTGTTCTGATACCAACTATGGCGGTCCTCGTTGTCTGAGCCCTACAAGGATTCGTAACCAACTCCGCCAACCCACGAGCCGCAAAGTCTCAAAAGGGTAAGCATCACCTGTGTTCAGTAGGAAATGTACAGAAGAAGTAAAAGTACTCTCGCTGATATAAATATGTACATTACATTACATTGTTTCATACATAACATAAGCTCAAAGGAAAGTACACAAACCAGGGCATATCTCGTGGCACACAAAACTCACAAAATACTAGATAGAAGAGGGACCCGCTCACTACTGCGAAGGTGCGGTTGGGGGCTAGGAACTCTCCTGCTCACTCTCACCTGAAAAGGAGTAGGGGTGTGAGCCTCAAAGTCATTGGCTCAGGAGGGAAGCTCCCCCAAAACACACGATAAACCACAATAAGCACGATAACATTTAATCATGCTGAATTAAAGTAAACGAAGCATCTGAACAAGAAATAACACATCACTACATGTTACTAAGAACCATGCTAGAACCATGAGTAGGCTAGTACAATGCTACCCTTGGGACACAGTAACTGGCCTGCTAAGCCAGAACCTAACCTGGACAAAAGCACATAATCCTCCTAGTCTCGTAGTCAGAAACACATTCTAACTACCACTCCTCCACCTGGCTGTTATGAACAATAGCATGTGTATTGTTTTAATTATGAGAAAATCATTTCAGTTATACAAAAACCTTTTCAAGTAATAAACAAATTCATTTTGATTTGTATTTGATGTGTTAAGTCAAAGACTCTCATACATTATATTGTATAACCATTTATAGTCAAAGGTGTCAACACATGATTATTTTAATGACACTTATATATCTCCAGTAAAATTTTCTAAGTCCACGATAAGTAATTATATCAAGTCTTACTCTGACTCCTAGAAAGTCGAAGTGACATATCGATTGATGATAAAGGTCATCTGTTGAAGTCTTACTCTGACTTTTGGAAATTGAAGTGACATATTGATTGATGAACAAAGTCAGCAATTGATGTCTCACTACGACTTCTGTGAAGTCGAAGTTCTGTATCAATTATTGAACTTTTCCACTTGGGTGGCTTGCTGATGCCAGGAGGTAATCTCTTTGCAGCATGTCACACAGGGTATGGTACCCGGTACATCTCAAAAGGGCTTGATCAGACTTGTCCATTCCAGATAGTTTTGTTTCTATGATCTGTTCCAACATTTGTTTATTCATAATCGGTGTCTGGATCATGTTTGGATGAGGAGGAGCCGACTGCATCTGAGTTATGGTGGCGGCCCCTTGATGTGTTGCTTGGCAGGCTATGGGCTGCTCTGGAGCTATTTGACATGGATGCCCCCATCAGTGCCTGATATCGACTGGAGCATTGTTGAATGTGATAGGGTGTGGGGCAGGTTGGTGTCATCTCGCGATGTTTCCACCGTGCCCCCTGCTTCTCTTGGTGCAAGAGCATAGGCATCTCTTTCTTCAATTTGCTTTTTCATCATTTCAATTTCCTGTTGGTATCTCCATAGCAATGCTGCCACGACAAGATCATATGTATGAGTGCTAGGGATATCATATGTCACTTCAGTTGGAGCCCCTCCCAGAGGGGTTGGTGGCAGAATGCTGATATTATCTGTTGCTATTATATCTACAGCCTCTTCTTGGGCCACTGAGACTATCGGGGCTTTGCCCTTAACTTCTTCCCTCCCGACAGGAGGATCTGGCCCTTCATTGAGCCTTGACAATTCATCTTGCTCAGGGGGCATATCCCCATGTTGACCATCCACTATGGTCATATAGCATGTGTATATCTGTAGAGTTTTGTCTGTTCTTTTGGCTTCTTTGCATTCTACCTCATTCCTGGGTGGCTGCATCTTTTCAGACCTATCCTTTGGCATCTCTTGGGGTAGCTGCTGATATAGAGAAATTATATTTACAGCCTTTTTCCGAGCTTCTTGTCGGGCTGGGGCTTCATGTGGGCGTGGCGGATCCACCTTGTACTCGCCCATTTGCACCTCTCCTTTGTTGATCAATGATTGGGTCACATCTTTGAACACATAGCAATCTTCTATGGCATGGCCTACCACCTGATGGTAAGGGCAAAAGAGCGGATCACCTGTCCTTTTGGAGTCCTCCGGCCTCTTAGGACTTGGTAGGACAAGTTTGTTGTGTTCGCAGGCCAGCTCAAAGAGGACCCTTGTTTTGTTCCTCGGGAAAGAATAAGACTTTTGCAGTTTCTCTTGTAGCAGAATCTGCTTTCTTGGCTTTGACAATTTGGCAGGTGGGGAGCTGGCCACCCCCTTAGCAGTTGCTAAATCCCTGGGCTGTCTGTCTTTTCTCCTGGTTTGCCTCATCGGCAGAAGAATATTTGGCGAGGAATCCTCAATATCAGATGCAACGTTGCTTAGTCGGCTGAAGGTTTTGATATCAATTCTGACTGTTCTTTCTAGGATTTCCACCACAGGTTGTACTTGCACATGCGGACAACATCTTCTTCACATGGTGGTTGTTTGTACCTTCTACTAAGGTTCCTCCACCTTTGAATATAATTATGTGCTGATTCATCATGCTCTTGGGTAATGGCAAAGAATTTTTCTGTTGGGACTTCCTCCTCAACCACATAGGGGTCTGCTTTGGACATCGACCACCTATCCAGTTGGTCTATCCTAGATATGGTGGGGGAATCCGAACATGTATACCCAATCGATGAGGACCCAAGAGACTTTGGCCAGCATGGCACATCAAGAGTCATGCTTCCCATCGCATCGACGCAGTGCGTATCATGATGAATGGGGTATGGAGTCTGGTGAGCATTAGGTGCGGTAGCAGAGTTGCCATTTTCTGCCAACTCCATCAAGCCACATATTAGTGTTGGATCTGCAAGATCCGATGGAGATGGGCCGACTGCATGGTTGGCATTTTTGCTTGTGATCTTCCGAAGAACCCTTGGCATGTTGTTGGACGTGCCCCTAACTGCTATGGAATCATTTGACATGAATGGAGGAGTGGGGTGCCCGCGGTGCAACCTGGATGGTCATTGTTGGCAGAGTTCGGGGTGGAATGTCGCCTTGGGGTGCTTCGACCATACCCTGGACTTCTTTTGGTGCAGAGGTGTGTGTACCTCTTTCTTCAATATGCTTTCACAACATCTCTATTTCCCGTTGATATTTTTGTAGCAATATTATCACATCAGGATCACATGTAGGCATACTAGTTACATCAGTCGTTGCCTGGGTTGAGGCCCCTATAAGGGAAATAGGTGGCCACTTGCTGTCTGCTTTAATGCTGCAGTCACTCCTGTGAGTGCTGGGTGTTGTTGCCAGTCTTTCTCCTTCTGGAAAGAGAATCTGGCTCTTCAGTGAATTTGGGTGTGCCCCTTCTTCTTCAGAGAGAACCCCACACCGGCTAGACATGCTAGCCATATAACAGGGGAGAGTGCGCAATGCACCATTTTCCTGAGCCAGTGGCTCACCATAATTTCCTCTTTCTCTTTCTTTTTCTTTTCTCTTTTCAAATATTTTTGCTCTTTCTTTTCTTTGCATTTTCTCATTTCGATGTTTCTCTTCTATTTCCTTTCTCATATTCTTTTCCTTTGTCGCTATTTTTTCCTCTTCCTTTTTCTTTCTCATTTTCATTCTATCTTCGCAACATGATAGACCACCCTGGGTTGTTTCAAGGGAAGGTTTTGCCAGATCATAGAAATGACTGGACATAGTCCGATTAATCTCATCAGATTCTCGCATAAATGAAGGGACAAATATTGGACCCCTCCTCTGCAACAGGGGCATGTGAGCCAAACGCTCCAGATTGGCTGCCTTGTTGTGGTATGCAATATAGCAGAAAATAGTCCCTTACTGTGCATAAGATTTGAACACTAGCACGGGAGGTGCTAGAGTTAGCTGATCAACATCTATTTTGCCTTTTGCATTTGTTTCATTGTCTTTGTCATGTCGTTACTTTATCAGTTGAAGGACTTGGGTCTTCTTAGGCACCCAAATTTGCTTGAATTTGATTGGCTTTGGGGCCAATTTGCTTTTGAAAGTGTTATACATTCTTTCTTTCCCTCTAATGCTTGGAAGGAATTTCTTGTCAGAATAGCTGGCACCACTTGATTTTGTTCTATCACAGCATGGCCGCTCCGTAGATGAATTCTAATGTTGCCGACTAGCATGCTCTTTCCCAAGCCAGAGACACGTGCCTTGCTGGGAGTAGTAGTTGTAGCCTTCCTAGCACTAGCTTGATGCCCCCTGACTCCCTTGCCATCCCAGCACTAGCTTGATGCCACCTGGGTCCCTTGTCACTTCTTCTGTTACCGCGGTCCATATGATGGACTTGGCAGCTGACTGTCTTTGGTGCCTCTTCAGTTATCTCATCACTGTTGTTGTGCAGCACTTGGACGAAAGCCACCTTCAAGAAGTTGGGGAATTCGACCACCGGAGGAAAATCTCCAAAGCGAGTCGGCACAGCAAGATAGCCATACCGGGCATGGTCCCAAACATTTGAGGTCTGAACGTACTTCAGCCATAAGTCTGTTAGTCACTTGCAAGTTAGTTCAAACCAGCAGTCAGTATTAAATATAGAGGCCACAAGGCTTTCTATTCTGGCGAAGAGATGAAGTGAAGTTTGGTCCTACCAGGCGTGCCACGCTGTGGAAGTGGATTTTATGAAAAAAATCTTGGTGCTTTTTATCATGTTTTCTCATGTTCTCATGGATGCCTATTGCAAATTCAAATCCCGTCGAATGCTACTTGAGCGATGGTGACGTGAGATG
This sequence comes from Colocasia esculenta, assembly GCA_014218235.1. Classification (NCBI taxonomy): domain Eukaryota; kingdom Viridiplantae; phylum Streptophyta; class Magnoliopsida; order Alismatales; family Araceae; genus Colocasia; species Colocasia esculenta. Next base: position 36,947 of record JACBKR010003163.1, read on the forward strand.
AATTGGCAATCGCAGAGCGCGGGCGTGCCAGTCACATACGTGACAACAAATGTTCTGCCTCCGAGAGTCGAAGGGCTTTAGGTCTATTGTACGCACCGTCTGACTTCATCAAACGAAGATGGGTGTCGGTTTGGACCAATATCCCGCCGTCGCCTAAGCGCAACGGCGTTAATTACATCTCTCTAGGAGAGAAAACCCTAGATCAATCTCCAGATTAGAAAGTCTTGTGGCCTAAAGCGGAGACATCCGATGAAAGTGCGGAATGCAACTTAAATTTAGGCTGAAGTGCTAATGAGCAAAACTATCTATTCAAAGTTGTTGAGTCTTTTATTTATTAATTGTTGGATCTCTTTGTCTATTTACTCATTTGTTTCTTTTATTATGAAAATGTTTTCAATGTGTTCTTTTGTTCCATTTGAGACATTCAAGTCATGAATCTATTCGCGATTCGGCACTGATCAGCTCTTATGCACCCAATCGACAGCGCAGGTACAGTCCATTCGGCAGGACACATGCAGACAACAAATAGGCAAGGCAGAACTGAATCGGTAAGGTACATGCATATGGCAATGCAGATGGCGAATCAGCAGGATAAAACTGAATCGGCAAGATGTGACCGAGTCGGCAATCAGAGTTGAATCAGCAACCTGCTGAAATACTATTGAATTGATTAATCCTTGGGGATTTATTTTTAAAGTCTTTTGCCGATTTGAAGCACACAGAGAAAATCCTACAGCATTGTAGACACGCAAATTTGGCTCCACCGCGGGCAAATTTTCAAGTTGCGCCGTAACGCCAAAATGTCATTCTTTTGCCTCGCAAGAGTGTTTTCCCAATATTTCTGAATCTCGCCCACTTCTTCCTCGGTGCTTCCCAAGGGGTTTCGGTCGCGGATCGACCTGTGCGGTCAGGTCGCGGGGGTCCGGGGCAGCGCCCCCAGAAGCAAAATTCAATTCGTGTCCGCTATAGTGGACATTTTTCATCGAACCGCCTTTAAAATCGCGTCCTGCATCCCTGACGCGATTCAGAGTCTGACAACGGCCCAGAAAGTCATCGCGCACAGACCCGTAATCATGATAACATCCCTGAATCACGTCCTTGTCAGACGACGCGATTCAGAGAGGTCAAATCCAGAATGTCACGTCAGCAGACAGCGCATTCGTGAGTCGGTTGCCTCGAAACCATGCAAGTCTTAATCGCGTCCGTCTAGGTGGACGCGATTCAAGTCCCGGTGGCCTGCCCAGACTCGATTAAGAGAGCCAATGCAACGATTCCTGTGCGTATGTCCCATCAGACCGACCTTCTAAATCGCGGCCTGCCGCTCGGACGCAATTAAGCCTTAAATCACGTTTGCTGTCCTGGACGCGATTTTGCTCTAGTGCCTATAAAAATGAAGTTGCAGGTCAGGGCCGGGGGTTCAGCTTCTCCTTTTTTTGTTGAGAGGAGAGAAGAGAGAGAAGAAGAGAGAGAGAGGGGGAATCTCAGAGCAGGGAAGCCCTGCTGGTTTTCTCGCCTCGACGTCCAGCCCAAGGAAGATTCCCATGCCAACCGACACCGTCCTCATCCTTTGGAGCTCGACACCGTCTTCTTCCTCGTCACCTACGCGTACCGGAGCGGAGCACCTGCACCTCCTTCCTCCTTCCTCCTCTCCATCCTTCGTCACCAACCGACATCGCCGCCACGGCACACACACCGCTCGGGGAAGCACACACCCCCCTCTCCTTTTCTATTTGCATTCCCACTTCCTATGGGCCCCACGTGGCTCTTTATATTTTCTTCTCCCCCGGCACCGCGCCCCCCTTTTTTACTTCTTTCACACACACACACACACACACACACACACACACACACCCCACACAACACACACACACACACCACACACACACACACACACACCACACACACACCACACCACACACACACACACACACACACACACACACCTATTTAGGGTTTTAAAAGCCACCACACGGTAAGTCGTTCCCCTTGCCGTTTATTCATTTATTTTATTTATTTTTGGATTGATACTACACACATAAGTCGTTCCCCTTGCCGTTTATTCATTTATTTATTTATTTTTGGATTGATACTACACACACGTGGCTAATCCCCTTGCATCTTCTTTGTATTTTTCCTTTTCAGGGTAATCAAATGAGGAAACGCCCTCTACCACGGCCCGCCATGCTCGTAGAGGAAAAAGGACTCACATCATCTCCCGCACAATCTCCCCGCTAAAAAGGTACGCTCGCGATCACTTCCTTCACTCGCACCCCTCGCCGTGCACCTCCATTCGGCACCTCGTGGTGCCTGGCGATCACGTTTTCTTTTTATTTTATTGTTATTTCCGCTTTCCACTCTATATCACACCCCACACTCAATTATATCGTATATTTCATATCCACTGTTCATTCCATCCTCTTTGTGGACTGTTACTTCGTCCCCCCCCCCCCCCTTAAAAAGACGGGAGTGCGAAAAACGGTATCTACAAATTGGCGATCACAGTGGGACATTTTTTTCCGCATTTTCCCCTTTGATTACCCTCCCTCCTTCGTGCCCCACGTGGCACTTTCTTTGGCACCCTCGCGTGCCTCTCCCTCTTTTATCTTTCTTTTACATAGATAAAGCATGTTGTGTGTTTAATTTATTGTCTTTTTCTTTTCATTGTGTATATCTCTTGTTTTTCCTGTTTTCTTTTTTTTCCTCTGGTGGCTGTTTGAAATCGCGTCTAAACAGTGGACGCGATTCAGTATATTGATAACGCGGCCGGTTAGTCAGACGCATTTCTGTTTTCTATCGCGACGACAGAGGCCGACGCGTTTCTGCCAGTAGTCCACAGGACCAGGCGCGGCACTGACAGCCTTCTGGGGCTCCCAGTTCCGCGTCCCGATGACTGGATGCGATTTGTGATTCGCGGCCGCCGTGCCAGACGTGATTTACAGTGCTGATAGAAACACGCCCTTCTACCATTTTTGCTATAAACTGCTGCATACAGGGCATTTTGCATCGGTCGGGGGACCTCCTTCCCTCATATCCTAGGCTCCACACACCTCTCCTGGTGAAGGCAAACTCTCCATTGGGCATTCCGTCCCTTTGGGCTAGTGAACCTTTGCCAAGAGCCCTGTAAGACTCCGTACCCCGTGGATTCCCTCACGGCGGACCGAGCTGGCGGTACCCTTCCGTTGACCCGGGTTAGCTATCCTATTGCGTGGTGAGAGGTTGATTCTAGTTGTACCCCGATGTATATATCTTCTACCCCACTAGGATCTCACCTGGAGTGACACAATATTTTTTTCAATCCATTTAATTAATTGTGAAACTCCTTAAAAATAAGCGTAAGCATTACAACTTGCTTGAACCACATATTGATTGATTAATCTTTGTTCAACATTGTTTGCTTATTGCTTTGTTAAAAATGGACCCATATTATCATGCCAATTTTATAACATGGACTATGAGGATAATGCCAGATCTCCATCTTTCCAATCCCATGTCCGTCCATCTCACCACCGTGAGGAACAAACATCCACTTCCTACGTTATGTGCGCACACCGCGCACTAACCAATTTGATGTTCCTTCACATATACCTCCAATCAGAACCGGCGAGAGCCTTCCCCCCACCATGATTCCACAGTGAAAATGTCCTGCATGCACTGGATCACTCACTCCTCAACAATTAAATATGATCCAATATTTGGTTGAGGGTGTGACTCTTGCTGCGACTCCTCCCCCCTCTCCTTTACCGAGGCACCCGCCTTTGCACATTCCGGCGACTTCGCCACATACCCCTGTACATTCTTCTTCACCTCGGCCCCCTGGCCATTTGCACTCCCGTGCTCCGGTCCGACCAGACCATCCCTTGGAAAGGGCCACTCATTCAAGGCCATCCCCATGTACTCCCTCACATGCCCAGCGTAACCTACTCCACTCGAAAATGCTCGTCTCCACAAATTGAATAATCTGGAGAGTCAAATCAACAAGTGGTCCAATCCTATGGTGACCCCGTCGCCGCCATGACGGCTCTCCCTAAATTTACATTCATCCTTCGGAGATGCCGTCGTACCGATTGTACAATGGCACAGGGAACCCCTATCTTCATGTCAAGGAATTCCTTTATGAGTCCTCTCGCTGGCAACGTGATCCCATCACGTTGGCATATTTATTTAGAAAATCTCTTGACAGCCCTGCGCTCGAATGGTTCTACTCTCTAGAGCCAAGTGAGGCAGGAGACTTCCGCCCATTGCACAAAAAATTCCTTCAGAGATACAAAGACCGCGTCAGCCCTTATCTCTCTATAACGGATCTGGCATCCGAGAAGATGTGGGCCAACGAGGAATTTGTACAGTTTGCTGACCGTTGGAGGTCAATGGCCATGCGCTTGCAGCGTGAGCTCTCGAGTCAGACCAAATTAAAATAATCATTTCAACTCTACTCCGAAGTTCAGCACATCCTGACCATGAACCAGATCACCTCCATGGAGGAGCTCTACGAGCGGGGACGTTACATCCAGACAAATCTAATGGACTCCCGATCGTAGAGCTGTTGATCAAATTATCCGAGAGAGAACGGATCAGTGGACGCCATCCACCATCCACCTCACCACTATACACCATCCACTTCTTTTGCACAACCGCAATCACTTCCCATTTACCACACATGCCTCCACCCAGGCGTCCACTGATTCGTCCTCCTCGGACCCATCAACCTCCAACAGGGCCCTACGATGCCCCCATATTAAGAAGCTCATGCACCTTATGTTGTACCTGCTCCGGCACCCGTGCCAGCTCCCCAACAACCTCCACCCCCATCACAGCCTGTTGCTCGGGCCGAAGTTGCCTACATCCAACCCCTCCAGAAACCACTTGGTGTTATGACGATGAACCCCGCCCAGATCATGTTCGTACGCTATTTACCTACCCCTCCTACACTACCGTCCCCTATCATCAAACCCTCCATTATTAAGCCAACCATCACACTTACCACTACACCTCCCACACCGCCAACACCCTGGCAGCCGAACCCGAGCAACCCCTTGCTATTACACCCATTACGCCTCCACGGCCATGCAACCTTTCATTACACCTCCCTGGCCATACAACCATCCATTTCACCCACCATATCTACCCCCGCCCAACGAAGCAGGCGCAAGTTTTTAAGAAGCAATCGACTGAGTCAGCAAAGAAGAAAGTCCAGGGACCGGGCATGCTTTTAAAATCCAAGATTTTATTCCTTGCATGCCGTCATTGTCAATATACCGGGCACATTCACAGAGCGGGAGTCCTCCCCTCCGATCATGGCCGTCAAGAGGCCTTCTAATAATATGCCAATCATTCCAGTTGCCAACAAGCTTCATCTCAAAGTACTCATAGGGAATCTCTCCCTCCAAGCTCTCATGACCTCTCACACGGTTGTTGAACCTTCCCACTCTAGTGAAGGGTCAGCTTCTCAGATTGTGCTCACGCACTCCAAGGCCAAATCATTGGCACAATTGATTACACAAGGGTCGTGCCCCTTTCCATATCACATGCTTTACAACTTTGGGCACGGTCCCCCCTTTGTTGCTTCCAACTCCACCAGTGGCACTCCCCACCTTTCATTGAACTACATTCCAAGGGAGTTACCACTGTTATTTGAAATTCCAACGGAAGCTAGCGATTCTTTAATCCTGAGAGCTTTCAATCCCAAGGAAAGAGCAAGACCCTCCGCCCGCTGGGCAAAATTTGTGAGGAAGAATCTGGGGGTCAGAACATCGGCCCCCAGTCAAAGTCGAAGTGCCGGCAAGGCAAAAGGCCAGGGGACCTTCACCTCCTCTTTTTTATTTCAGTCATCTTTTGTGCTCCTCAGCACCTTCCCGTGGTTTCTCCACATTCCTTCCCCACGGAGGCACTTTATTTCCATCTTTGTACATCCATACTCCTACACTGGGCATCGTGCCCCCTTTTGTACTTCATTCTGTACCCCTCGCGCACCTTTCCACCTCGTGCCCCACGTGGCACATCTCCATCTCGTGCCCCACGTGTCACATCTCCTTCTTGTGTCCCATGTGGCACATCTCCATCTCGCGCCCACCGCTGCGCACCTTCATTTTTGGCCCCTCGCGGCCCGCTTTTCCCCTTCTCTCCTCCGGCCCAGCCGGATTCTTCCTTCCAGGGCATCACGCCCTCCTTCTTCTCCAAACCCCTGGCCCCGCCGGAGTCTCCAAAATCTTTCTTCCATTTTCTCCTCTCCATTTTTAAGCAGTCCCTTCGACCCTTCTCGCACTATTTTCGGGGCTTTAGCCCCCATGTGTCCTTTTAATTTTGAAAAAAAAAATGTAAATTCTTGTAGACCCCCGAGTCTCGCCCCATGCTGGGTATCGTCCCTCTGACTCCAAGCGGGTCCTTCGACCCTTCTCGCATTGTTTTCGGGCTTCAGTCCCCATGTATATTCTTAAGTTCCAAATAAAAATGTACATTCTTCTAGACCTTTGAGTCTCGCCCCAACGTAGGGCATTCGTCCTCCTTTACCATCTAAAATCTCACTATATTTTAGCAGTGTCTAAAAAAAAAAAACCATAAAAAGATGAAATATCACATTGTCGTGCCATCGCAGCACTCTTGTTACGAGAATTTCGCGCCAGGAGTCCAAATTCCCCTCGTGGTCATTAAAGTTTTGCCCTTAGCATGGGCACTTGCACACACTTCACGGCGCCCCAAGTCGATTGCTCCCAGTAGACACTGTCACTGTCACAGCCACGCCTGAATGGCACAAATGTCTCTTCTTCTCCTATTCGGCCAAAGTATGGGTAGTAGAGGTAGTCTGGTAAAGCAACCAACCCAAGGCACTCCGTCATAAGAGGATGTCCTCCAAATGGACAAATCAAATGACCAATAAAGATCCAAGTCAAAAACGCATGTCAAGAGTGGCAAAGTCCCCGCGAGATTCAAATGGACCCGGTCGTATGCATGCAAAAACAAAAAAAACAAATCAAGTCAATAGGGCATGTCAAGTGGCAAAGTCCCCGCGGAGATCCAAATAGACTCGTCGTATGCATGTCCCTACAATCAAATGGTCATCACTCAAGATTCCAAAATAATTGGAAAAGCTCAAGTGCTTAATGAGACAGAACCTTCTGACGGTTTGGCCAAGGAGGAAGTCAAACCCAACTCCTCGAATACCCATACCAAGCTTATCTTCAAATGTTCTTCCCTTCTCCCTATTTAAGACTTTGTCGCCTTTCAGGCGTGGCTTTGGCAGTGGTACTGTCGACCCAGTGCAATTAGTCCATGGGCGCCATGTTCAAACGCACACCATACTCTGGGCTTTCTTTTAATGAAACAGGAGCTAACAAGGACCCCTTCGCTGGTCAATTTTCATAATTTAATACCGCCATGGCATGGCAATGTTCCAAACCACAAAAAAACAAATATTTCCAAATTCCAAAAAAAAAAATCTAAATATTTTCAAAATCACAAACAAATCCAAATATTTCCAAAACCTACAAAATCAAATACTTTTCAAATCTCAAACAAATTCAAATACCTTTCAAAATCTCAAATAATTCAAATATTTCCAAATCTCAAACAAATTGAAAATTTTCCAAAACCAACAAAAAAAATTCAAATATCTTTCAAAAATCCAAAAAAAATCCTGATGGTATTGCATGGCAAGCACATTGCCTCCTGCTTGCGCCAAGATCGCATCAATTCTTCCAATCATGGGTCCTCCACCTTGCACTCCAATATCTTTTGGCCAAGTCCAATTATCCTCATGTTCAAACAAACAAACCAATGAGCTATTTATTTAATACTTTATTAATGCTCCAAGACATGCTTGAATGAATGATATTTTTTTTCCATGATATGTGTTTTTTTTGGCTAATGAGTTTTGAGTGCAGGATTTGAGTTACCTCATCCAACGCAATCAGGCTGCTGCTGCCTCTACCATCCCTATCTGCATTTACTATATGTTATACCATTAGAGTACACCAAGGACCTTGTGGCTTTGAGGAATCGGATTTGAGTTCCCCCTATCAAAAACAATGATTATCCCAGTGGATCCTTAGCTGCACGGATAGGCCATTACGCTTGGCATGTGAGGACGACGGACCCATGCATAAACCTCGGTCCTGACTCGCCGGCGTAACAATATTATCCTTGGTTATTTTCTACTCCTCTTTTTTAATCTTATTTTTCCTTTTAACCCAGCATACATGCATATTGAAATCTCTGTGGAAAACCACTCTTCCAAGCCAATCTAAGGGTCATCCGCGCCTTAATTCAAATCAATATTGAAATATTCCATCCGGGTCGAGTACCCAACTCCCTTTGTTGTCGCCTCCAGGCTGATTTCCTTCAGAACCTTTTGTTTGGACATATCCCTTTTATTTTTCTTGTTCCCAGAGATCCACCTGAGGCAGTTGCAGACGCCCCCGATGGTGCACCTAATGGATTGTGTCCTTAGGTACTTCCCCGACGCTGGAAGTTAATCTCTCCCTCTCTTTGTTCCCAAGACCCACTTGAGGCAGTGGCAGACGCCCCCAATGGAACCTAACGGATTGTGTCCTTAGGTACTTCCCCGACGCTGGAAGTTGGTCTTTTCCTTTTCTTTTCCTTCATTATCCCTTTTCTTTGTCCGAACACTTGCTTCTCTAGGTCCTCCTCCTGGTGGTGATTTCCTTGGGTGTTGGTAAAAGACTCTTATCAGGTGGCAGTCACCCATTGATTTGCGCGTGTCTATTTTTCACCTTGACGTTTACTTTTAAGTCCACTCCGCTTCACTCCACTGTGCTACGCTACATTACGCTCCATTTCTTTTCACTCCATTTCACTCCATTACACTCCACTTCGTGTCCTTCCGCTTCGCTCCCCTGCAAAGCACGTCAAGGCGTGGCATCTGTAGACACGCAAATTTAGCTCCACCGCAGGCAAATTTTCAAGTTGCGCCGTAACGCCAAAAATGACATTCTTTTGCCTCGCAAGAGTGTTTTTCCCAATATTTCTGGATCTCGCCCACTTCTTCCTCGGTGCTTCCAAGGGGGTCTGCCCAGACGCGATTAAGAGAGGCGGTGCAACGATTCCCGCGCGTATGTCCCATCAGACCGACCTTCTAAATCGCGGTCTGCGCTCGGACGTGATTAAGCCTTAAATCACGTCTGCTGTCCTGGACGCGATTTTGCTCCAGTGCCTATAAAAATGAAGTCGCAGGTCGGGGCCGGGGGTTCGGCTTCTCCCTTTTATTGTTGAGAGGATAGAGGAGAGAGAAGAAGAGAGAGAGAGGGGGAATCTCAGAGCGGCGAAGCCCTGCTGGTTTCTCACCTCGACGTCCGGCCCAAGGAGGATTCCCACGCCAACCGACGCCGTCCTCATCCTTTGGAGCTCGACGCCGTCTTCTTCCTCGTCACCTACGCGTACCGGAGCGGAGCACCTGCACCTCCTTCCTCCTCTCCGTCCTTCGTCACCCAACCGACATCGCCGCCACGGCACACACACCGCTCGGGGAAGCACACCCCCCCCTCTCCTTTTCTTTTGTGCATTCCCACTTCCTCCGGCCCCACGTGGCTCTTTATATTTTCTTCTCCCCCGGGCACCGCGCCCCCCTTTTTACACACCACACACACACACACACACACACCACACACACACACAACACACACACACACACACCACACACACACACACACACACACACACACACACACTTATTTAGGGTTTAAATCACCACACAGTAAGTCGTTCCCCTTGCCGTTTATTCATTTATTTTATTTATTTTTGGATTGATACTACACACACGTGGCTAATCCCCTTGCCTCTTCTTTGTATTTTTCCTTTTCAGGGTAATCAAACGAGGAAACGTCATCTACCACGGCCGACCGTGCTCGTAGAGGAAGAAAGGACCCACATCATCTCCCCGCAATCTCCCCGCTAAAAAGGTACGCTCGCGATCACTTCCTTCAGCCGCCCCCTCGCCGTGCACCTCCATTGGGCACCCTCGTGTGCCTGGCGATCACGTTTTCTTTTTATTTTATTGTCTTTTCCGCTTTCCACTCTATATCACACCCACACACTCAATTATACCGTAATTTCATATCCACTGTTCATTCCACCCTCTTTGTGGACTGTTACTTCGTCCCCCCCCTTAAAAAGGCGGGAGCGCGAAAAACGGTATCTACAAGCATCTCCCCTTATCTTGGTTGATAGGGGGGAGAGCGCGGTACACGTCCACCACAACGAAGACGACACCAAAAAAAGGGATGTATGTCGACAACGACATCACTCTCCTCCGGTGCACACGACGTCGATCCCCGAGGCATGACTACGAGGAGACCGGTTAATGCCGTGACCACACAAGAATCCGAGCGGCGAATGGATGATATGTGAACCCATATATCCGGGCATAGACATTACATTGTCTAACCCAGGATTTAAATGGATTCTTATCAGTCTATTATCTCTTTCCTTTGGCTGAAACCACATGGCGCATGGCTTTGCTCATGTGATTCGGCCATGTGCATGTTGCTGCCAGACTGAATCAGCAGGCTATTCCCCAGGCTGGCCGAATTAGCAGGACTATCTCCAGACCAGCGAATCGGCAACAGACACCTTACTTCTGTGGGCAGCAGACCAGCACTATTTGATGCTGTGCAAACCCACAAAAGTGACCTAGAAAATGGGCTGAAACCGGTTTTATGGGCTACTAGGCTTGGATGCTAAGCTTTGGGGCATGAGTATTGGCTACTCAACCCACTTGCTAGCAAAGAGGCATGGTCCAAAAACCGAAATGCACATGAGGGATTTCTGTTTGAACAGTGCAAAGCACCCATTGCAAGAACAAAACATGAGGAAAATGCACCAAAGGATGAGGTTGCGCAGGGCCAATAAGCCTAATCATAGGGCAAGAAAAACGCATGGGAAAAGGGGAGGCTCCACCATTCCCAAACCTCATTTATTGAGGCATGAGGATTTGTGGAGGTCTCATGCATGCCATTGGGGGAGAGAAACATCACTCCACAAGGAGTGGTTCCCCATCCCGTGAGCTTCCCATACCATTCACATAAAAAAAAGAAACCTTAAACCACACACATAGAAATGCATGATGGAGAAGAGGGACACATTAAATGCAAAGGAGAGAATGATCACATCATGGAGAAAAGGGAGTACATGGATTTGACATTTCTTGGGAGGGAATGAGAAGTACAAAAAAATTAAAGGGGAAGCAAGAGGAGGACTTCCATCGCCACCCACTCACCCTCTCTTCTCTCTTAGCACTCCAAGGACAAGACAAGACAAGAAGGAGCTCTCTTCTGTCTTCCTTTCCTCTTCCCTTTTCCCTTGCTCTCTTCTTTATTTTTTCTTCCCTTTTGCTGCAGCAGGAGCCTCACGGGATGCCCAAGCGTAGCAGCCTCTTCTTGGAGGAGAGCCCCTCTTCTCTTCCCAGCCTCCCCCTCTTCTCTTGGCCAAAAGGCTTGTAGAAAAATCCTCCCCAAAAGGCCTCTGCCAGCCCTCCTTTTTGCTCTGTACCCAGCACACTTTTTGCCCACCTTTTTGCAGCCTTTTAAGTGGTAGTGGGGAGGTGTTGAGGTTGCCTAAGCTCACCTCCCAGCTGGGTATCTGGGCCCATTGGTAATGGTCCTTGGGCTTGTTAAGGGTCTTTTGAATGGTTTTTTCTATTTGAGGGGTATTCTTTCTTTAAAGGATCTGGGCCGGCTAGCAAAGCCCAATAGATTTATTTTTCTGGGTGTCCACATACTAACAAGAGTATCTAGACACCTGGCCAACATGCAGGCCAAGAAATATACTAATCCATTGGAGATGACTGTGGGACTATGAGTGGAAGGTTTTTTAGAGGCAAACACAAACAATCTGGGGGAAAAGTATGAGTTATTCTGCCAGGCACAAGGGTTCTAAGTCAGAAAGTTGACAAGCCAAATGTTTTAGATGATGACGACAATTGTTAATAATGTGACAAAATATAAGCACTTAGAGATCATTCAACTCCAATTCGATTAGAGAACAAGAGAAATATCGATTGGAGAACAAAGAAACTTCGACTAGAGGCCAATCGATTACTAAGAACTTGACTTTGACTAGAGAGCCAATCGATTACTGAAGAAACTTGACTTTAACTGGAGAGCCAATCGATTACTAAAGAATTGACTTTGACTGGAGAGTCATCGATTACTGAATAATGGTCATATCGATTGGGGAATAAAGAAGCTCCTATCGATTGCTGAAGAAGTTTCGATTACTGAAGAAAGAACATCGATTGGTGACTAAACATCGATTGTGGCTAAAAACATCGATTGGTGACTAAGGCAATTGATGACTAAAGGCATCGATTGTTGACTAAAGGCATCGATTGGTGACTAGGATATCGATTGGTGACTAAAGTTGACTAAAGACATCGATTGGTGTCTAAGGATACCGATTGGTGACTAAAGGCATCGATTGTTGACTAAGACATCGATTGGTGACTAAGGATACCGACTAGTGACTAAAAGCATCGATTGTTGACCAAAGACATTGATTGGTGACTAAGGATATCGATTGGTGTCTAAAGACATCGATTGTTGACTAAAGACATCGATTGGTGACTAAGGATACCGATTGGTAACTAAAGGCATCGATTGTTGAACAAATATGGTCATAATTATGGGTAAAAGGTTATTTATTATTATTATTATTAACTAAGTGCCAAAGTCTAGAAACAACTTCTAAAGGTAGACTTACAGGTTCTGGACCTAAGTCCCACACATAGTTATTACAATTCTACATCTTAAATAAATTTCGCCCTCAAAATTTCACCATCCTGGGACTACTCTCAACTAAGCACGGTTAATTTCAGAGTTCTTTTCCTGTTCGAGCTCTGAAAATGACTAGTCCAAGTTTTGGTAGTCTAATGATTTAGTCCTTTAACATATTCTTATATGGGGTGTTACATTCTACCCCTCTTATATAAGTGACGTCTTCGTCGCTATTCATACATAGCATATAGTCAAATCCCAAGCAAGCAGTATTCTAGAGGTAGCCCCCACAGGCTCAAGAGGTGGCTCTCACTATGTAGCATTTTGCGTCATTATGGCCTCAAGAGGTGGCTCCCATAGTGTAGCAATTTACTCAGCCGGAAGTGCATGAACTAAGTGCCACATACGGTAAAGTGTTACGCTATGGAAGGCACCTCTTGAGGCCATAATGGCGCAAAGTGCTACATAGTGGGAGCCCCCTCTTGAGCCTGTGGGGGCCATCTCTAAATTTTGTCTGCCTAGGGTTTGACTATATGCTATGTATGAACAGCGATGATGACGTCGCTTATATAAAAAAGGTAGATTGTAACACCCTATTTAAGAATATGTTAAATAGACTAAATCAGTAGATTACCAATACTTGGACTAGTTTTTTAGAACTCGAGTAAGAAGAGAACTCTGAAAATAACCATGCTCAGTTGAGAGTAGTCTTAGGATGAGTGATCTTCCTGAGAATTTACTATTTAATATGGTTGTGGGTCAGTTTACTTGTTGGTCGTTACATAACCTTACACAATTAGCAAATATATATATTTTTTAATCAAAAGGAATAAGTCAAAGCTCAGGAGACCAGGAGAGTGCACCTATTCTTAGGGGAAAATAATGTTCTCACTCTATCGTCATTAGCCAAGACTAAATTTTATTTAAAAAAATATATATCCTTTATAGATACTTTGGGCATATCTCTGGACATACAAAGTGAAAAAAAATTAACTGGATCCTGGAAAGATCCAAAGAACCAATTAACTAAAAGAAGCTATATCTAGGACACCTAGCCTTATCTAAGACACTCTCGCCCCTTTGAAGCGATCTCTATGAGACCAAAATACATGGTTCCCCCCTCATCATCTCGCAAGCAGAAGAAGCCAAAGCATTCGCCAGCTAGTTCCCTTCTCTAAAGACATATGTTAGCACCAAGCATCCGAGTTTCTGTAGGAGCTTATGAGCTTGCCGCCACCACTGGAAAACAGACCAAGATGGAGCAGTAAGGAATTATTAATGAACAATTAAGCACGGCCGAATCAGAATACACGACGCTCATCGGCCAGACTCAAAACCATCATGAAGGGTGCCATGCATTTCAGCTACAAGGCTATTTCCATAACCATAATCAAATTAAGCAGAAAGCCAACCTGAGAGATTTCCTTTGTGTCTCTAATACAACCTCCACCACGTACGCACGTACCACATGCCTTCGCGGGTTGCCCTTAGAGGTCCCTGCATCTACATTAAGGCTAAAATTGTTATCTCTCGCGCGCGGGCACCACTTGATTCAGATTGGACTACGCAGCGAGGCTTGAGATCGAAGCATATGCAAAATCCTCCACCGCTCCCAGGAACAAGGTAACTAAAATGTGAATTATCTAAGGCCGCATGCAGCGATCCTAGAAGATATTCCTTTTGATATCCTGAATGTAAGGAAACGACGGGCGCAACGGAAACGCGATTCCACATATAGATATGGTTGCCGGCAGTCGGATCGAACACAAAACGGTAAACCACGCACAGACAGATCTCATTTGCGGGGTTGCGTAACTCCCGAATCGGGGAGGAGGTGAAGCAGGAGGTGCCGGTGCTTCAAGCCGTTCAAGTGTCCGGCCTCTAGACGTATCCACGCAAGCTCCGGACGCAAACGGGATCTCCTCGTTCTCCACGCGTCTCCCGGATCTCATCAGCTCCACCATGTGCCAAGAGAGGAGAGAGAGGGTGGGGGCGCCCTGGGAGAGAGAGAGGAGGGGGGCGGCCAGGGTTAGCCTGGAGCTTGGCCCAGGGTTTAACTCTCAGCGTATATTTATAGACACCGCGGTTTTTCATAAAACCCAGTCATTGTCTATAAAGAACACCTTGCCCAGTCTATCGGAACTCTTATGCGTGTGACCCTCTAGGCCCAACTGCTAGTCCAGTTTTCAGCCCATTAAGCTCAATAACTCTTTATTGACTTATGGTAATTAATTAACATCTCATATTAATTAATTACACAATCAATTATCGTCTCACGATAATTGACCGAGGTTCCAATCAAGTTGGGTGCCAAGCAACACCACTTGATCCTGGAAAGCAGGGTTCAGCAACCCATTCAAGGAACCTTTTGTATCATCAGTTACCACGTGACTATAATCCTTCGCTCGTACAATGCTCCGAGTGCACTTAGGGTATGGTCAACTATCAAACCCTAAATTGCACATTCACTCGGTTTAGATGCCGCATAACAATATCAGAAAACTCCTTTTCTGATAAGTAGTCATGCCCTGGCCAGGGACTATTAGGCATCTTCCCTAGAGCATTCACTCTCTTATTACCGAGAGCGAGCGATCCCATGTTGACCACACAATCACCTTCGAAGGTATTCCGCTAGATCCGATCACTTAACTGATTAAGACCTCATGGCTAGTCAAGGTCAAAACCCAGAAGTCCACCAACAAGGTGTCCTTGGTGTCTCAGGTCTAAGGACCAATCACGCCACTGTGACAATGAATCTAGTTGGTTGACAGTTAGGTAATATTACCATCCAGCGATTCATAACGGATCAGTTCAGTGAACTCATTCTCTAATGAGCACCTACAGATTCACCTTAGTGTCTCCACACAAGTGACTATGAGACCAGTCACCCTCATCATATGAGCAGGTGCAACCTGTACTAGTCTAACCGGATATCCGATGTCCTTCTCGAATATCCTCCGACTAGGAACAATTAAGAATATACGTTTAAAGGATATCAATCTCATTGTTATGATCTCATCATAATTAATATCCATTGCGCATATTCATGGACTTCATAATGAAACGATAAACGAATTATACATAATGAATATAAAAACCTTATTATTATATCAAAGACAAGATTGTACAAGTTATGATTGGCTTGAGGACACCCATAACTAATAATCTCCCACTTGGACTAAAGCTAATCACCTTTATGTCTTAAACCCATAGACTCTAGGTGCGCTCAAACACAATTTGAGTAAAGGCTTCGTTAGTGGATCTGCAATGTTGTCGACTGAAGGAACTCTTTCCACCAGTACATCTCCTCTAGTGATAATCTCCCTGATCAGGTGAAATCGCCTCAGAATGTGCTTCGACTTCTGATGAGACCGTGGCTCTTTCGCTTACGCAATGGCCCCATTGTTGTCACACACAATGGGATTGGATCAGATTCACCTGGCACCACACCAAGGTCGGTGATGAACTTCTTCATCCACACTGCCTCCTTGGCGGCTTCAGCTGCAGCAATGTACTCAGCTTCTGTCGTCGAGTCTGCAGTGGTTTCTTGCTTGGAACTCTTCCAGCTCACTGCACCCCCGTTCAAAGTGAACACAAACCAGATGTAGACTTGCTATCATCTGGGCCTGACTGGAAACTCGAGTCAGTATATGCCCGAAGTTTCAAGTCCCCTCCTCCATAAACCAGAAATATATCCTTAGTCCTTCTCAAGTACTTAAGGATACATTTCACTGCCATCCAGTGTGTTCACCTGGATTTGCCTGATATATGCTCGTAACACTTGGAGCAAATGCCACATCAGGCTTGTACATAGCATGGCATACATGATAGACCCTATAGCCGAAGCATAGGGGACTCTATCCATGGCTGCCCTCTCTTCAGGAGTCTTAGGAGACTGCTCCTTAGAGAGTTAATCCCATGTTTCATTGGTATGAGACCTCTCTTGGAATTTTCCATGCCAAACCTTTTGACAATGGTATCTATGTACATGGATTGGGTCAAGCCAAGCATCCTCTTAGATCTATCTCTATAGATACGTATTCCTAATATGTAGGATGCTTCTCCCAAATCCTTCATAGAGAAGTTCTTTGACAACCAAACCTTACTGATGATAACATCCCTACATCATACCAATGAGTAAGATGTCATCAACGTAAAGTACGAGAAAAGTGATAGCACTCCCACTGATTTTCTTATACACACACGGTTCATCTTCATTCTTAATGAAGTCATAAGATTTGATAGCCTCATCAAACCTTATGTTCCAACTACGAGAAGCTTGCTTCAATCCATAGATGGATCTTTGAAGCTTGCATACTTTGTCTGGATACTCTTTGGATGTAAAACCCTCAGTTGTATCATATACACTTCCTCCTCAATGTTTCCATTAAGGAAAGCGGTTTTTACATCCATCTGCCAGATCTCGTAATCAAAGTATGCAGCAATGGCAAGAAGAATTCTGATCGACTTTATCATAGCAACTGGTGAGAAAATTTTCGTCATAGTCAATTCCTTGCCTTTGACGATACCCCTTTGCCACCAACCTTGCCTTATAAGTGTCGATCTGTCCATCTGCACCGATCTTTCTCTTAAAGATCCACTTGCACCCAATAGGTACAATACCTTCGGGCAAGTCTACCAAATTCCAAACTTGGTTGGTGTACATGGACTGCATCTCAAATTCATGGCATCTCGCCATTTCCTGACTGAGGACAATCAACAGCCTCTTGGTAGGTCTTTGGATCATCATCCTCATCATAAGACATGCCTTCACTGATATGTCCAACATATCTTTCAGGCTGTCTAGGTACTCTACCAGACCTACGCTGAATGTGTGTATATTCCTGAACAGGTTCCGGAACCGATGTTTCACCTGGTGGACTTTGCACAATTTGTGGATCTAGAACCTCTTCTAGATCTACTTTACTTCCACTGTCCTCTTGGGTAAGGTACTCCTCTTCCAAGAAGACAGCTCTCCTGGCGACAAACACTCTTTGTTCACCTGAATGGTAAAAGTAGTACCCAACGTTTTCTTTTGGGTATCCAACAAACCTGCACTTATCGTTCTGGATTCCAGTTTATCTGGGTCATGTCTCCTCACGGGGCAGGACAGCCCCAGATTTTAACATGTTTAAAATCAGGCTTTCTACCCTTCCATATCTTATATGGAGTGGAAGACACAGATTTACTGGGAACCCTGTTCAGCATATGCCGCTGACTCTAGCGCATATCCCCATAAGAAACTGGTAACTGTGAACGGCTCATCATGGATCGCACCATGTCCAACAAGGTACGATTTCCTCCTTCCGATACACCATTCATCTGTGGTGTATAGGGAGGAGTCCATTGAGAAAGGATACCATTATCCTTTAAGAATTGTGTGAACTCTGTACTCAAGTATTCACCTCCTCGGTCTGACCGTAGGATTTTAATACTTTTTCCAGTTTGCTTCTCAACTTCATTTTTGAATTCTTGGAACATCCCAAAGGCTTCAGATTTGTACTTCATTAAGTAAACAAATCCGAACCTTGAGTAGTCATCCGTGAATGTAATGAAGTATGAGTAGCCACCCTTGGCTTGGGTAGACATTGGACCACATACATCCGAGTGTATTAGTTCCAATATGTCCTTGGCCCTATCTCCATGTCTACTAAATGGAGATTTGGTCAACTTACCCATTAAACAGGATTCGCAAGTTGCATATGATTCATAATCAAATGGATCCAAGTATCCATTCTTATGCAACTTTTGAAGCCTATTCTCGCCAATGTGACCAAGCCTACAATGCCACAAGTAGGTAGTGTTCACACTATTCTTACTTCTCTTAGGAGAAACATCAACATGAGATTTTCATAAAAGACATCAAGCAGATACAAACCATTTACCAAATTTGCTAAAGCAACTAGTTTATTTCTCAAATAAACTGAACAACTATTGTTCTCAATGGTAAACATGTATCCAATTCTGTCTAAACAAGAAACAGAAATAATGTTCTTAATGATACTAGGCACATAGTAGCAATCATCTAATAAAAGCAAATCTCCAGAAGGTAACTTGAGCTTCACTGTCCCCACAGTGTGTGCACCAACACTTGTGCCGTTTCCAAGCCTCAAGTTCACCTCACCCTTGCTCAGCTTCCTTCTACTTGTCAACACTTGCATATCATTGCAGACATGAGAAGTACATCTAGCGTCTAAAACCCAAGATGTAGAATCTCTAACAGACAAGTGAAGATCTATCATATAGATACCTGAAGCTTCACCAAGCTTCTGCTTCTCCTGAGCCTTCATTGCAAGGTAGTCCTTGCAATTTCTTTTCCAGTGCCCCTTTTTCTTGCAGTGGAAGCACTCGCCCTTTTCTTCTCCTTTGCTTATGTCCTTCTTTTGTTTTTGCTTAGACTGCTTCTTTGCATTGCCTTTCTTAAAGGCTTGCCCTGCTCTCCTCTTCTTGTTGGACTTTCCAACCATGAGAACAGTGGGCTTTTCCTTCTTAAGGTTGCCCTCAACAGTCTTCAGCATGTTTAGATCTCAACTAAACTCACCTTCCAGGACATAGCAATGCGCTCAGACCTGAGGACAATCTTTAGGTTCTTGAGCCATTCCGAGTAGTTCGGGCATGTCATTTGTTGGCATCCAGTATGCCACGGAGTGGGTTACCCGACGACATTTTTGCCTATAAAGGAAATGTAAATACAACTAGCAGATGTTCATAATAATAATTAAATCTAGATTAGGACTTTAATCAAGATTAGCTCCCACTATTTTTCGACAGACTGTATAACCCTCAGATATACAGAATGGGACTCCGACGGTCTCCTAGTGGGGATCGGAATCTTACAGACTCATAGTATGATCTTGTGGATAGCACAACAAACCATACTATGATCTGAAAGCGGTCAACTATTGACACTTGCAACTCTTGCAATATCTGATCTTATTTTGGCCCCTGAATTTTAATGACCTTTGTGGATAGCACAACAAGTCATTAATCCAGTCTAAGCAGTACCATCATTACGTAACGAGCATAGATTTGGATGTAGCCCTTGTGGATAGCACAACAAAGCTACACCATTCCTCTACCCCGTTTAAGGCATCACTATGCCATAGTTTTAGTCGTCATCAGATTTGGCAAGCCTTGTGGATAGCACAACAAACTTGCCCGATCTAATGGCAATCCTAAAACTATAATGATGGAGGGCCACGTAATTCATTCTTAATGATTACGCTACGGCTTAAAATTTAAACAGGAGGGATTTTGATATATTTTATCTTGGTCTCTATATCTGCGTGCTATTGATATATAGAATTTGGAATATCATATATTTAATTATATATATCAAAGCACATTCCACATATATCATATATATGAAGAAAAACGATGGATGATCATGGACTTTAACCTAGAGTGGCATTACCAGAGCCAGTTGGTAATCCACAAATTGGTGAACAATGGCAGCCCCGCATCTGATGCTTTAGCTTGATGTAACTTTATCTCCAGCAAGGTCCTGCATGGTACTCTCCTCCATCTCCGCCAATCCGCTTCTTAAAATTACAAGTAATATTTAAATTGGGCTCGCAACCCATAAATGTACATCAGATAATAATAAGAAACCTTGAACAAGTCAAGGGAGTACATAACAGGAGGAGATAGAATGTACAACCCGGATTTAATAGAGGGAGAGAGGGAGGCACGCAGTCCTCATAAATTACATCACATGCCATTAACCATAAACATCATCACATGACATCTAAGTCCATGAACATCCATCCACACATCAACACATCACATGCATCAAAAACAACATCACATATTACTTCTGAAATAACTTTTATTTCAAAATGTAATAATTATATTTGAAAACCATTTAACTAAACAATTTAGCTAACATGGATAACATCTAAACAACTTTAGATAACGCCATTCACCGTTGCTGCATGAATCCGCCAAAATTTACTGTTAATTAATTAACATGCATTAATTAGATGTAGGAAATAACTAAAACAATTTTAGAATTCCTTAACTAGTTAAACATTGGGTCATATATCTGAAAATTAATTTACAGAGAGCTAAAACAATTTTAAAAAACTCTTAAAATTAATTTCAGAATTTTCTGGGATTTTAAAACAATTTTTTCTGGTGTTTAAACAATTTTAAAAACAATTAAAACTTAAAAAGGGGGGAAAAGGGCTGGTCGGATCCGGCGCGGGCCGATCCGATCGCGGCCCGCCAGGACCCGCGGGGGGTCCGCCCGCGACTTACCCGCGGGCGGACCCGCGCGGGATCCGCGCGCGACTCGCGGGCGGCCCGCGCGGGGTCGCCCCCTCCGCCCGAACGGAGGGGCGCGCGGCTAGGGTGAAACCCTAGCCCCGCCGCTCTCCGGCAGAGGGCGGCCCCGCCGGCCCCCGCGCCGCCTCCAGCGGCCGCGGACGGCGCCGCCGGCGCCGGAGATCCCCTGCCACCGCCCCCAAGAACCCAGAAAACCCCGGGAAAAACCCTAGAAATGCAGAAAACCCCCTTTTCTTGGACTGTCCAAGAAGTATGGCGGCGGCCTCTTGCAGGGGGTCGTGTGGCCTCTACAGAGGGCCAAACGACGCCACGATGGGTTCTTCTCGAAGCCCTTGTACCAGGAACAACTTCCATGTACCAAACAGAAGTGCACATCTCATGTGCGACCCAAGAACGAGGTAAAGATTAGGGATTCATGCAGAACGTGAATCGACAAAACACATGAAATGACGTTCATAAGACGTCGATACCGACCGAACCAGCAACTTGGCTCTGATACCACTGTAAGGAAACGATCGGGGCGCAGCGGAAACGCGATTTCCACAGATAGATATCGTTGCCGGCGGTCGGATCGAACACAAAACGGTAAACCACGCACAGGCAGATCTCATCTTTACCTTTGCGGGGTTGCGTAACTCCCGAATCCGGGGAGGAGGTGGCGCAGGAGGCGCCGGTGCTTCAAGCCGTTCAAGTGTCCGGCCTCTAGACGTATCCACGCGAGCTCCGACGCAGACGGGATCTCCTCGTTCTCCATGCGTCTCCCGGATCTCAGCTCCACCATGTGCCGAAGAGAGGAGAGAGAGGGTGGGGGGCGCCCTGGGAGAGAGAGAGGAGGGGGGAGGCCAGGGTTAAGCCTGGAGCTTGGCCCAGGGTTTAACTCTCAGCGTATATTTATAGACACCGCGGTTTTTCATAAAAACCCAGTCATTGTCTATAAAGAACACTTTGCCCAGTCTGTTCGGAACTCTTATGCGTGTGACCCTCTAGGCCCAACTGCTAGTCCAGTTTTCAGCCCATTAAGCTCAATAACTCTTTATGACTTATGGTAATTAATTAACATCTCATATTAATTAATTACACAATCAATTATCGTCTCACGATAATTGACCGGGCTTCCAATCAAGTTGGGTGCCAAGCAACACCACTTGATCCTGGAAAGCATTGGGGTTCAGCAACCCATTCAAGGAACCTTTTGTATCATCAGTTACCACGTGACTATAATCCTTCGCTCGTACAATGCTCCCGAGTGCACTTAGGTATGGTCAACTGTCAAACCCTAAATTGCACATTCACTCGGTTTAGATGCCGCATAACAATATCAGAAAACTCCTTTTCTGATAAGTAGTCATGCCCTGGCCAGGGACTATTAGGCATCTTTCCCTAAAGCATTCACTCTCTTATTACCGAGAGCGAGCGATCCCATGTTGATCGCACAATCACCTTCGAAGGTATTCCGCTAGATCCGATCACTTAACTGATTAAGACCTCATGGCTAGAGATCTATAAGTCAAGGTCAAAACCCAGAAGTCACCAACAAGGTGTCCTTGGTGTCTCAGGTCTAAGGACCAATCACGCCACTGTGACAATGAATCTAGCTGGTTGACAGTTAGGTAATATTACCATCCAGCGATTCATAACGGATCAGTTCAGTGAACTCATTCTCTAATGAGCACCTACAGATTCACCTTAGTGTCTCCACACAAGTGACTATGAGACCAGTCACCCTCATCATATGAGCAGGTGCAACCTGTACTAGTCTAACCGGATATCCAATGTCCTTCTCGAATATCCTCCGACTAGGAACAATTAAGAATATACGTTTAAAGGATATCAATCTCATTGTTATGATCTCATCATAATTAATATCCATTGCGCATATTCATGGACTTCATAATGAAACGATAAACGAATTATACATAATGAATATAAAAGCCTTATTATTATTATCAAAGAACAAGATTGTACAAGTTATGATTGACTTGAGGACACCCATAACTAACACTGAATGCCAGGACCCTTTTGGACTCAAAGCGGTACTGCAAACATCTAGCCCTTCCAGATCTCCCACATAATAATTAAGCAACAACATGTATAAAAGTAATTGCAAAACCAAAAGGCAAACAAATTTTGCAATATGACAGAATGCTCCAGTATATATACAAATGGAGATGTGTGAATGTAGGTGGATCTTAGCACGGCCTATAAAGGCGAAAACCACTTCCAT
>JACBKR010003164.1:0-77158 GCA_014218235.1 Colocasia esculenta
TTAACGCGGAAGCTTAAGCAATTTAAAATTACTTCAAATCAGAGATCAATCACCCAAACAATTTACTGATCTGAAGTGTGATTAGTGTGTGTGAGCAAATCAATTTGTAGTGTGAGCGAAATCCCTATGCATGCATCTAGCGAGATATAAAGGCAAACCACAATTCAAACCACAGCACAGAGGATTTTTAGGTGGTTCGGAAATCACCTCCAGTGACTCCTACGTCCACCCCTCACACAGTGAGGCCACACTACTCAAAAACCTTGAGTAACAACTCACACTGGAGCACGATGACTCCAAACACCCTTGAGCATGACGGCTCAACACACAACCTTGACTTCAACGACTCACAAACTGAGCGCGACGGCTCAAACAACAACCGGAGTACAATGACTCCAAATGAGCACGACGGCTCAAATCACACCGTGAGTGCGACGACTCACAAACTAGAGCTCGACAGCTCCCAAAACACAAGCTAGATCAAAGACAACAGAAATCAGATCCTCTAGCAATGATCTAATTCAAAACAGTTTCGTACAAAGAAATTTGCACAGAACTTCATGCACAAAATCATAGAGACGAAATAAAGAAGAACAAACTCAGAAATAAGGCAAATAGATGTAGAAAGAGTGTTCTTCGATGAAGAGGCCTTGCAGATGCTTCAATTGAGGAGCCTTGATGGAAATCGATGGAGATTCTCCTCAATTGGCGATGCTCTGCTTTGATGGCATCTGAAATGCCAGAAATCCTTCTTCTCCTGAGCCTCTTCAGTTGGATCTGCTCCCTTGCCTTGCACAGCAACCTTCTCTCCAGGGATTCCCTTGATTCCCTTGTCCTTCCTCTTGAAAGGATGGCTTGCAGCTTCTGGAGATGGAGCAGATCTGGAAACCCCCTTTGGCCGCCAAAAGGCCTCTTCTGGAAGTGTATGGGATCTCTTGCCTTTGGGGTCCAAGGAACATGGGTATTTATAGCCCCATGTGTCCATAAAGTGCCTTGGGGTGAATGGACACGAAAACCTAGGCCAAATCCCCTAAATCCCAAGCAGCCACTGTACAAGAGAAATTCACATTTTTGACTTTCAGCCGGAGTGTGTCGACCTGCCCTGATCTAGTGTCGACTGCTGTCCCATTTCTGAAAAACTGTTCTGCTGGAAACTGGATCTATGTCGACCTGCTTGATCTAGTGTCGACCTGCCCTTCTGGAATCTGGGACTAGTGTCGACCTACTTTGACTAGTGTCGACCTGCTGTCCCAGTCTGGCAACTGGGTCTTCTGGAATCTGGGACTAGTGTCGACCTGCTTTGATCTAGTGTCGACCTACTGTCCCAGTCTGGCAACTGGGTCTTCTGGAATCTGGGACTAGTGTCGACCTGCTTTGATCTAGTGTCGACACTACCAAGACAAAAATGTGTGAACCTGAACATTTAACACATAAACCATTAGTACAAGATATTATCATTAAAATATGAGATATTAAACATCAAAAACATGTTGTTTAAGCATTATGGTGATGTATAAAATGTATAACATGCTCATATCATCATCAAAATCACAACATGTCACAATATCATCATTAAAATCACAATATGTCATCATCAATATCACAGTATGTCATCATCAAAATCAAGGTATGAGTGATGTTCATTGGATATCATTAAATTACAACTTTAGGAAGTTCCAAAACACACTCAACCCAACAATCTCCCCCTTTTTGATGATGACAAAACATATGCACAATCTCCCAATATCTTGACTCCTTTGACTGCAATAATTCCCCCTTTGACCATAAAACACACTTTGACCTTTCTCCTTTAAAGAACTTTCCCCCCCTTTGAAGGCCTTTTCTCCCCCTTTTTGGAAGACCCTTTTCTCCCCCTTTTTGATGTGCCCTTTTCTCCCCCTTTTTGACAGCATCAAAAGGATAGACAAGAGAGAGAAACAAAGATTGTAGGAGATCAAGAAATGAATGTAGGGAATAAATGGTCAGAGGCATTCAAATAAGTGAGGCAAAGTGATATTATCAGTTGAGAGAATTATTGTGTTTTTGTTATTGTGCAACAAAGTTTAATCACAAAGACACACTCAACACAAAGAATAGCAAATATAATGAGCTGAATGTGGTTAAAATAATGATGCAAATTTGAAATAAAGTGACCTAAATGAGTGAGCAGAAGTATTTAACAAGGATGTTAGGAGTTATAAGTTTAACACAATGTTGAATAATAGGTCTAAACTCAGAAAAACATGAACTTTGTTAAGGTCTTAAGCTTTTCTATCCTATCTTTTTTATTTTCCTTCAATTTTCACTAGGAAAGAATACAAGAATAAATTAGTTAAATCTCACTTTTCAGTGCAAGAAATCACATTGATCAGATGCAAGACCTCCTGATTACTCAGTGGTTTAACTTTCATTATCTTATACAGAGTTGAAAATTTTGATTTCCACTTTTTGACGCGAAACAAATCACTTGTTAGGTGAAATGGCCCAGTTACTCAGTGGTTCAAGCATTTGCATTGCTCGTTTGTATCTTTCCAGATTGATCATTTTTCTTTTGACATTTTACATGAATATTTTTGCTTTGACCAGAAAGGTCATGACTATGAATTTAGAAAAATTATTTTAACAGTGGTAAAAATAAAGCTTAACAAACACATGTGTTATTAAAGCCACTCATGTGCCTACAAGTGTTTTGCAAGTCATTTTAAAGACATCAGTATTATGATTGCTTAACCTTGAAATGATACTGAATCTTTAAAATTAAACTAAATCACAATGAGTTTAGTTTCAATGTCTTAATTCTCTCATAAGAAAATAGTACAAGGACTCAAAAATTCTGATGAATTTGAGGTTCAAGATAGATAAGTAAGGTCAAGAGATATGACAATGACTCCCCCTCAACAATTGCATACAAGACTCTGATACTTGGCGGAGAGATATACTCACGCATAGTGAAAGTGTCCAGACAAGCCTGACTTGTCTTTCTTCAAATCACCATTTGATATACCAAGAATGTCAATGCAATGTGAGAGTGAGGAATTTGAGCAAGAATATTGTCAACAAACTGAATGGGAGTTGATGATGAATCAGATATGACAAAATATTTCTCCAGAAAATTTCTCCAGCATTTCACTCAAAGATTTTTCGAATGCACACCCCCATAAGATATGCATGATATGAAATGATCATTTAAGCAATTCAGATATGTTCATTCCAAGCAATTTGCACAGAAAGAATATGAACATGATCAAGCATGCATTAACAGGCATTTATTGAAGGAGAAAAGTTTCTCAAAAACTCAAAATTGTTTCAAAGACTTAAAAAAAGATTTTGAGATTTTCATTTTTCTTGATGACCTTTATGCAGAAAAAGACTATTGATACTTGGCGGAGAATTTTTCTCACGCATAATGATAGTTTCCAGACAAGCCTAACTTGTCCTTTCACATTTCACTATTTGATATACCACATAGTTACTACAAAAGGTCAATTAGTCTTTAGTTTTAGCATGAAATTCATTGCATTTTTCAAGAACATTTTTGCACTTTTTCAAATTTACTCCCCCTTAATATGTGCATGGAATGAAAAAGTTAGTAAGCAATTCACACATGATTATGCACACCATTAGCTTTATGCATAACATGACTTTTGGTACTTGGCGGAGTATTTTACTCACGCATAATGAAAGTTTCCAAACAAGCATAACTTGTTTTTCCACATGTCATCATTTGATATACCAAAAGTCAAAACAGATGATATGCACACAGAATCATCGGCACAGTTAAGTAAGCATGATATCACAAACATGATTCCAATTGTTATGACACAAAGTTCATTGTTGGGAGTACCATTGAAACACATTTCTCATTTTTCAGATAAAAATTAAACATTCATTTCATTCAGGCAATTCAAATTTGAAATGATAAGAAGTTTTACATGAAAGACTTCAATTGCTTTTCAAAGATTTTACTTGTGTTCTCCAATCATTTCTTGCCTTGCACAGCCAATATCTTGAATCCATTTACAATGTATGGCTGCAAGACTCCTCAGCTTGCTGATCAAGCTGGTTTTGGCACCCACACTTGCTTGGGTCCTACAATGAAGTCAATGTTAGAGTGCAAGAAGGATTTCTGAATTCAAAATGATTTTATTTTTGGTATAGATGCATTTCTTTCATTGACAGAACTATGAGCAGAATTAGTTCCAGATTTTCTTTTTGCCTTGCTCATGCATCTATGTTTTTCATGAAATATTTTCAACAAAATCATGATTCTTTGTTACATGTCAATGATGTGAAATTTTTGCAAGTAATTCAAGCTAACATCATCATGAAGAAATGAAATAAATAAGCAATCATGTTTCAATGACAACCATTTTTTTATTTTTATTTTTAAAATTAATGACTCTTACACAAGGAAGATCATTGGTACTTGGCGGAGGTTATTCCTCACACATAATGATAGTTTTCTGACAAGCATGACCTGTCCTTCCACAGTTCACCATTTGATATACCAATTGATCTTTGCATAAGAGTCCCAATTGATTTCAGTTTTTATTTAGCAGGGATCTCTCAAAAGTATTTACCTGGTAAGATTTTCATTTTCTTTCATTCTCTTCACTTACTTTCCTTGTAGCCTTTGTCATGAAGCCTTCATTTTGAGATTGACTACAAGGATCCCTGCATCTCATTCAAGCAGCATATTTTAGAACCCAAACTTGTTTGGTCCTAAGGATTTTCCATGAATCTGCAACATGATTTTTTAATCCAAAATGATTTGATATTGGGTGCATTTTTCTGAAGACTATAAACACTGGAATCTTGGTTTCTATCTTAGAGCTATTGGTATAGAATGCACCACTAACATACTGAACATTTTGTTTTCTGTTTTTCAGATTTTTATCATTGAGTTTTTTAACATGGAATTCAGAGAGATCTTTTGTGCAACAGTTCCTTTTTCATGTACATAGAATTTCTGAGTGTTTTCAGCATGAACATGATCTTTATTCTTATGTACATTGACATGAAACATGGGAGTATGCACAAAATTATCAATTCTATGCCAACATTCCTAGAAGTATGCCAAAATTTATGACATGTGAAGCATTGGACTGATTTGGCATGTTTATTGAAATTTTGATTTCTATTCCAGCAATGTTTGGAAAGATGACCAGGTTTATTACGTTAAGCAAATGAGAGCATTTCTTACCTGGTACTTACCTTGGCATGTGTGCATTTGCTGGAATCTCCTTTTCATGTGAGGAGGCTTGCCATGATGAGAAGGAGGTACCTTTTGGTGGCTCTTGGCATGTGTGAATTGGAACTTGCCTTGGAGCCTTTTGAATTGATGGAGAAGGTAGATGAATCTTCTTGACAGTAGCATTCTCCTTTATCTCTTTCTGTTTCTGAACAAGAACTTTCACTAGTTTTTCATTAGAATTAGCAGAGTTCTTGTTTGAAGCAGCTTTAAAAAATGTTATTGTGGTTTTCTTTTCATTTTTCTTGGTTTTCACAGAAGCAAGATTTGTGTTTGTAGTGTTCTTCAATTGATGTTGAAGCTTCTGTTTTTCAGCTTTTAATGCAACAACTTCTTTTTCTGAATTTTGAAGTTTATTTAGCATGACATCCAAACCATTTTTCATCTTGTTCTTTTCATTTTCAAATTGAGCAATTTGTTTTTCCAAATCAGCAATTTTATTACTCAATTTCCTACATTCATTGTCCAATGGTTTGTCATTCAACAAGCATTCAATCTTCCTTTTTAGATGATGATTTTGTTCAACAAGTTGTTTGCATCTCTCATTTATTTGATGATCATGAGCCATGTTAGAAATCTGTTTGTTTAATTGATCATTATCAATTTGAAGTTTTCATTGAGATCAATCAATTTTCCATTTTCATTTTCCAGATCAATGACTTTTGATTTCAATAGCTCATGGTTTTCTTTCAATCTATTCAGTTTAGTTTCACAGATCTGAACTTCATCTTCCAAATTCTCTTTCTCAGAATTTAATTTTTCAACTTCATTTTTCAAATTCTCATTTTCTTCTGAAAGATCTTTATCATTGTTCTAGAGCAATTCAAGTGTATTTTTCAATTTTTCACTCTCTTTATGGCAAAGTTTTAAATTCTTTTTCAAATCTTTATTCTTAGTGTTCAGCTTTGCATTAAGACTTTGTATCTTCTCACAGAACTCAACCAATTCAGCATAAGACATGCCTTCATCTTCATCAGAATCAGAATTTGAATACATAAATGGATCTAGAATTGATTTACCTGATCTTGTAGACCCATTTGAACTCTTGTGTTCTGAAGAGGAGGCAGAATGCTCTGAGCTCTTAGAATGTGCAGTGAGAGCCACAACCTTCTGAATTGTTGATTTTCTGGATTCATTGAGGCTCTTTTTTGCCATTAAGTGCTTGTGAATTTCTTTTGCTCCTTTTCTTTGTGCTTTCTCTGAAAGACTTGATGAAAGTGAGATTGGTGATTTCTCTGAAATTGTAACAGGAAATTCATGCAAATAAAGAGATTTGCCATATACCAAAACTCATAAGACTATTAGATCTAATCACAGAAAATCAATGTATCAGGAATTAGATCTAACAATTTTAGTGGTTAACCTGCTCTAATACCAAAGGTAGGAATCAGAGCGATTAAGCACACAGAGACAGTGAAAGATCAAGTAAACAGTTCAAGCAATTAATACGGAGATCAAACAGAAGCAATCAAATCAGATCAGTAACAAACATTAACCCGCTCTGATACCAATTGTTAGGATCAGATGGGTGGATGGGTCAGATCTAGAAGGGGGGGGTTGAATAGATCTAACACCAATTAACGCGGAAGCCTAAGCAATTTAAAATTACTTCGAATCAGAGATCAATTCACCCAAACAATTTACTGATCTGAAGTGTGATTAGTGTGTGTGAGCAAATCAATTGTAGTGTGAGCGAAATCCCTATGCATGCATCTAGCGAGATATAAAGGCAAACCACAATTCAAACCACTGCACAGAGGATTTTTAGGTGGTTCGGAAATCACCTCCAGTGACTCCTACGTCCACCCCTCACACAGTGAGGCCACACTACTCAAAAACCTTGAGTACAACTCACACTGGAGCACGACGACTCCAAACACCCTGAGCATGACTGCTCAACACACAACCTTGAGTTCAACGACTCACAAATTGAGCGCGACGGCTCAAACAACAACCGGAGTACGACAACTCCAAATTGAGCACGATGGCTCAAACCACACCGTGAGTGCGACGACTCACAAACCAGAGCTCGACGGCTCCCAAAACACAAGCTAGATCAAAGACAACAGAAATCAGATCCTCTAGCAATGATCTGATTCAAAACAGTTTCGTACACAGAAATTTGCACAGAACTTCATGCACAAATCTCATAGACGAAATAAAGAAGAACAAACTTAGAAATAAGGCAAATAGATGTAGAAAGAGTGTTCTTCGATGAAGAGGCCATGCAGATGCTTCAATTGAGGAGCCTTAATGGAAATCGATGGAGATTCTCCTCAATTGGCGATGCTCTGCTTTGATGGCATCTGAAATGCCAGAAATCCTTCTTCTCCTGAGCCTCTTAAGTTGGATCTGCTCCCTTGCCTTGCACAGCAACCTTCTCTCCAGGGATTCCCTTTGATTCCCTTGTCCTTCCTCTTGAAAGGATGGCTTGCAGCTTCTAGAGATGGAGCAGATCTGGAAAACCCCCTTTGGCCGCCAAAAGACTTCTTCTGGAAGTGTATGGGCTCTCTTGCCTTTGGGGTCCAAGGAACATGGGTATTTATAGCCCCATATGTCCATAAAGTGCCTTGGGGTGAATGGGCACGGAAACCTAGGCCAAATCCCCTAAATCCCAAGCAGCCACGTGTACAGAGAAATTCACGTTTTTGACTTTCAGCCGGAGTGTGTCGACCTGCCCTGATCTAGTGTCGACCTACTGTCCCATTTCTGCAAAACTGTTCTGCTGGAAACTGGATCTAGTGTCGACCTGCTTTGATCTAGTGTCGACCTGCCCTTCTGGAATCTGGGACTAGTGTCGACCTACTTTGATCTAGTGTCGACCTGCTGTCCCAGTCTGGCAACTGGGTCTTCTGGAATCTGGGACTAGTGTCGACCTGCTTTGATCTAGTGTCGACCTGCTGTCCCAGTCTGGCAACTGGGTCTTCTAGAATCTGGGACTAGTGTCGACCTGCTTTGATCTAGTGTCGACACTACCAAGACAAAAATGTGTGAACCTGAAAATTTAACACATAACCATTAGTACAAGATATTATCATTAAAAATGAGATATTAAACATCAAAAACATGTTGTTTAAGCATTATTGTGATATGTATAAAATGTATAACATGTTCAACATATCATCATCAAAATCACAACATGTCACAATATCTCATCATTAAAAATCACAATATGTCATCATCAATATCATAGTATGTCATCATCAAAATCAAGGTATGAGTGATGTTCATTGGATATCATTAAATTACAACTTTAGGAAGTTCCAAAACACACTCAACCCAATAGGCGCGACCTCAGCCGAGAGCTTACAGAGTCTGAGATGTGGTGGCTTATTACCCCCTTTTGTGTGTGTTTACAGGGCGAGATGAGGGTCAGAGTCTCCTGGCTCTTGCTGTTGGTGGTATACCTGGCTCTCCCAGGGTTCTAGAGGGAGAGATTAGATGAGATGGGGTTCAGGGAGGTCCTCCGAATGGAGAGGAAGAGGGCGGACGCTCCCCTCACCCAGGCCCTAAGGAGCAAGGGATGCGGAGGCGACGGCCTTCGAATTCCTGTGGGGTCATATGATCCCCAACCTAGAGGATGTGAGCAGGGTGACGGGTTGAGAGTTTATGGCCGCCTGGTTAGCAGGTTCACCTACCCATGCTACAGAGAGATAACCCGTAGGCTTCTGGATTTGACAGTAGGTCATAGGTCTTCCTTAGTTCCTAGGGTAGGCTTGCAGGAGAGTCTAGGGCTAGTGCAGATAGGTAGGGAGGTGGGAGAGACAGTCGATGAGCAGCTAGATCGGCTGGTGAGAGGGTGCAGAGGGGTTCTAGCTCGTGAGCCCGGCGCCCAGGCGGATTTGGACCTACGTCGCTTCCTCACCTTCTTTCTTGGTAGACTTCTGTTGGCCATGAGGGGTGATGCGGTCCACTGTCGTTCCTGCGCTACTGGAGGACCTACACGGGGTGGGGTGATGCGGTCCCCTTCTGGAGCACCAGTTTGATTGTTTAGGCTCCTATGATCGGTAGACCTCAATAAGCGGCTTTTTCCCCTTTCTCCAAGTACATTCTCTTCCTCTTGCCATTACTTAAATTGCTTATTTATTGAAACTGATCTGACTGTGCTTCTCTTTTGCAGGTCTGGACTTACCTCCACCTCCCAGGCCTAGGGAGGGGGATCTTGGAGCGACCGAGCCTCGTGCCCTTAGCTCGGCGCTTGGTGTCCTGCCGAGACACGCACCCCCTAGAGGAGCAGTTGGCATCCATCTAGGATACCATCGACGTCTACCCTCAGCTAAATGTGAGTACTATCTTTTCTCTAATCTCCATTTGATTTCTTTAAATGCTATTGGCTACTGACCAGATGTGCTCTTTGTTGTGCAGGTGGTGTTGCAGCCGTATCTAGAGGAGGGAGATGAGGGACAGGACTAGTTGGAGCAGGCCCGCCCCTACTTTTTTAGGGCGACGTGGGTTCATGCTCTCAACCTCGTGCTACCTCTGCACCTACATCTAACTTAGAGGCCACTCGACCTTCATCAGAGTGCTGTGGAGTTCCCTAGTCGAGGCAGGACCCCTAGGCCCGCCCGGAGCTTCCGGGGACTCCATGACACGATGGACTGGCACGAGCGAGCCTGTGAGTAGATAGCAAACTAGGAGCACAGGGGACAACGAGTCCGGTCAGACGCACAGTCTGACGAGGCGTACCTGCAATCCTTCACCTCGAAGTATGAGGTGAGGGTCTATAGGAGCGCCTGATGACTGGTATACCTTAAAACTCAGACCTAGTGAATTCTATGATTGAATTGAGCTTGACACAATTTTTGGTGATTTGCAGGCGGACGTGACCGGGCAGATCACCTCGCTCTAGGCCTTGTTGCACTCTACCGTGCAGGACCGGGATGCGGAGAGGAGAGAGACAGAGCAGCTGGTAAGTTGTTACTCAGACTTTGGTAACTCACCAAATCTTCAGCTTTAGAGGAATTAACAAGTGTTCTATGTGCAGCGTGCGGAGTTGACGAGGCTGAGGATGACACAGGCAGCTGCATCCTCGTCTCGGGCAGTGGCAGAGACCTCCCAGTCCGATCTGGACGACCGACTAGCAGGTGCATTAAGGAGGGTGAGGAGGCAAAGGCGACACTGGAGGAGAGGGTACATATGACATGGACCTGGTTTTTTTCTTGACTTGGAGTTGATACACTAACATGCTTTGACACAGGTGGCAGAGCTGAGGATCGCTACAGGCCAGGTGAGTCACTGGCGTGAGCAGGCTGACACAGCAGCGGTGTCGATCGGCCAGTGGTGCCTCTAGGTGGAGACCTTAGCAGCGGAGGTGGCCCGGTGGCGCACACAGGTGGAGGTGGCGGTGACCTAAGTGGGGGAGCTGAAGATGGAGATGGCAAGACTGTGCACGCAGGGGCCACCCACAAACGGGCGAAGCTAACCTATCTGCGCACAGAGGTAGCAATGCAGCAGAGGAAGATCGAGGAGCTCCGATGTCTGGTGATCACTATGAGCCAGGCTCGGGGCAGGAGCAGGAGCGGAGCGAGTGGTGCTTCCATTAGACAGTATTTTGCAGGTTCCTCCAACCGCCGGAGGAACAAGGAGGAGGAGAGGCACCGCGAGGGTGAGGCGAGTGCTAGGAGTGTAGGGGAGGTGGTGAATGCCACCACCGCTCGAGAGACGGAGGGATCTGGGAGAGTGGTGGTGGAGAGTGAGGAGCTTGTGAGCCACCTCCCCTGTCACGCCCCGACGCGGAATATCGGAACGCGTGGCAGTTGCAAGAAAAGGGTATAGAGCGAGTACTAGACATCAAACCATTACACAATGAATAATACTAAAGTGAATTCATTTCATTAATATATTTCCAATGTCAAGTAACAACCACTAATATCAGAGCCAATCTATGTGGCCCGATTACATTGGAATAAAGCAAAAGACTAAACTACAAACCTAACTACTACAACGCTAAACATAGCAATAGGACACTAGGTACTCATGACATCACTTCAGGTCGTTCCCGTCCTCTTAAGTGTGGTTCATCCTCGGTCTCACCTGAGAACACATGACAAATAACGGAGGGTGAGCGAACATCGCCCAGTAGCTTAAATCTCAAGCTCAAGTAGGCTTTAAGTAATTAATGCATAAAGGCAGAGTAACTAATGACAGAACGGAAGAGAGTGTCAAGTAAAATATAGCGGAACAGTACGTGAACGAAATAGCAAGACTTTCTAAATATAGACTTACAAGAATAGCACAAGTGTCGGGAATAGCACAATGTCAAGTTAGCAAGATGGCCATATTAAAGATAGCACAAAGAGTATAGCATAGCACTTTGTTGTCAATGAACAACGAGAGAACATAGCACTTTTGATTGTCATTTAGATAGTCAAGATAGATAGCACTTGAGTGTAATGCCAAACACTCTGATCATTTAACTCCCATGGGCACTAGCACTTTTAGGCCACATCCCGGGACCAGATCGGGCCCTTTATATATTGTCAGGCATTAGTTATATTGTTTATCTTTAGACAATCAGTCAATGGCCAATATAGAGTACCAAGAAGTAGATGAGAGCACTAGATGAATAGACGAGATAGTAGAGTGAACGTGAATAGATGAGCGAGTAGAGTATAGATGAGAGTTAGTGACCTTGCATATGAAACATCGAGTAACGAGTGATAGTAACCGTTGCACAACCGTGCACATGGTGTTGGCAGCCAGGCGGAACTCACAACCTTACCACTAGCCATGTTAAGCATAGGTCCAGAGGTCCGGCATGATTCAAGACAAGTGTGAATTTCTAATAGCCGTTTGGACCATATTGATCCCTAATGGGTGTAACAGGTGTTAGGGTACAACCGACTCGTCGACCATGTGGGAATCCATGGACAGAGGAGACTTACGGAGGCCTTGAACAAAGGCTTACTAGTCCGGCAGATGGAGTATCCGATGGAGAGTTCATCCAAGTCAAGAGATAGTGTATATAGAAACAAGTGCTCTCGTTATAGAGGAGTTCTAGAACAGTGGAGAGTCGATATCAGTATTCCCAAAACATCGCGAGAAATGATAGACAAGTATAGGGTAATTTAATTACATAAATTACCAGATGTATTATGAAATAGTTTCATGCCAAATTATGCCATAATTGGATGGTTCAAAGTGTGTGTAAGTGTCATGAAATTTTAGATAGAAAAGATCATGTGCATGTATTTTAATCATACATAAATATTTAATTTGTATCAAGAGTTATTTTCGGGTGTGTGACTGTTAAACAAGGGTACAAAGGCTGTAGGTAATTAGGCATTTGCTGAGACAGGGGGTTTTATGCAAAAAGACCCAGATCGCGACGTACCCTGATGAGGGTCGCGACGGGGTCAACTGAGATCGCGACGGGTGCTTGTATGGGTCGCGACAGGCTTAGTCAGTCGGGCAGCAGATCGCGACGACAGGCCCTTTGCGATCAGATCGTGACAGAGGCGTGTCGCGATGACCCTTGTGAACGCAGCCTATCGGGCCGTCGCGTTCATAGGGTCTGCGCCCGGGTCCGACAGGGAAAGGACATTACATTGGATTGCGGGCCAGAACTTACCCTATTTAACACAGGTGGTTCAGAAATCACAACTAATTGTATAGTCAATGAAAACCATGAAACTAGTTGCTAAACGACCTAGACATGCATGGGTACTTACAATAAATAGGAATTGTAAAACATCCAGGGTTAGACATGTTGTAAACACGGGTATTCATGATGAACATGAAACAGTACATAGTTGAGATCAACGATTAAATTCGCAAGATATGATGAATCAAATTTACGGCTTTTAGGGGAAAAAGATGCCTAACATGCATCAGTTCCTACCGTAAAAATCTCGTGGCATGGGGTTGAGTATACAAGGAGATCAAGAATTAAGAAGAGGGTTCGGGGTCATGTAAGTTGCAGAACATGAAAAATCAAGAATGAAAGATATGCTCGATGGAAAATTATGAAACCAAAGACCATTGTGTCCTGATAGATGAGACATCCTACAGAAAAAGTTTCATGGTTTATGCTTGTGAGAATGCCTACCTTTGATCATTTTCCTCTTCTAGGGTTAAGACTTGAAGAACTCGGGTAAGAACTTGAGAGATCCTTCCTCTCCACGAATTCTCCTCCTCTTGGCCTCTCCTCCTGGTCCAGGAACCTCTTGGCATGAGCTAGGGCCGGCCATGAGGGTTAAGAGAAGTATTTAAGCTTCTCCCTATTCCCTTTCCTAGTTTAAGCCTAACTCCTATTAAATTCTGATTTCCTATTTTCCTCTCCCCCTTTTTAAAAGCAAGAATCTCTATTTGGGTTGGGAGAGAGGGAATTTCGTGGCCAATCAATTGGCGTAGGTTTAGGAATCCAATCCTAATTCAACTAGTTATTTAATGCCTTAAATATCTCTTTTCTATTTTAGTAATATTTTAGTTACGAATTTTGGGTATTTCTCTATTATTCCCCTTCTAAAAATCTCTATTTTAGCCCACTCATTTCTAATGGGTCAATATAGCAAAGCCCATTACTTCTTTTCTTTAATGGGTTTTATTTAATTCTCTCTTATTTGATTTCTTAGTTGATTTAATACATCTTCCTTTTATTTGATTTCTAATTAATAATAAATATTTCAATTTTTTTTCCAAAATTTAGGGTTGCTACAATCCTCCCCCTCTTAAAAAGAATTTGGTCCCCAAATTCATGTGATCATTCAGGAGAGAATGTCTTACTGAAAGAGTGGGGTAGTTCCGTCTGATGATTCCTTCCGGTTCCCAGGTTGCCTCTTCCACTCCACGATTATTCCATAGGACCTTAACCACATGGATGGGACGGTTCCTGAGTTGTTGTATCTTCCTTTCCAGTATCTTGACTGGCTTCTCTTCGTACGTTAACATGTTTGTTTAATATCAACTTCTCGCGCGCGAATGATGTGCGTGGGGTCATACACATATTTCCTAAGCATGGAAACATGGAACACATTGTGTACACATGACAAATCCGGTGGCAACGCCAGCTGGTAAGCAACCTCACCAACCCTTTTGAGTACTTCAAAAGGACCGATGATCTAGGGCTGAGCTTTCCCTTTACACCAAATCTTTGGATGCCACGAGTAGGTGACAGTTTTAGGAACACATGATCACCCACTTGAAATTCCAGATCTCGCCTTCTTTTGTCGGCGTAGCTCTTCTATCTGGATTGGGCAATCTTGTGCCGGTCTCTGATTACCTGAATGTCCTTCGTTGTCCGTTGCACCATGTTTGGCCTAGCCATTGCTGTTCTCCAACCTCATTCCAACATGTAGGGGATCTGCAATTCCTTCCGTAGAGTGCTTCGAATAGTGCCATCTTGATACTCGCCTGGTAACTGTATTATAGGCGAACTCAATAAGAGGTAGGTGCTCATTCCAATAACCTTGAAAATCTATAGTGCAAGCTCTCAAATGTCTTCCATTTGTTGTTTCATAATTGGTTGGTCTTTAGTTTGCCCATCGATTTGTGGATGGAATGCGGTACTAAAGTTGAGTTTAGTACCCAGTGCACCTTGCAGTCCTTTCCAAAAATGAGATGTGAATCTCGGATCTCGATCCGAAACAATAGATGATGGAATGCCATGTAGTCTTACAATCTCCTTGACGTATAAGGCAACTAGTACCTCTACTGACCATTTACTCTTTATAGGCAGAAAGTGGGTGGATTTGGTTAGTCGGTCCACAATGACCCATATGGCGTCGAGTCACCACGAGTCTTGGGTAACCTCATGATGATGTCATGCCGATACTTTCCCATTTCCATTCCGGAATATCAAGCGGTCTGAGTACACCAGAAGGGCGCAGGTGTTCCGCTTTTACTGTTGGCAAGTAAGGCAGTGAGCGGCATGTTCAGCTACCTCTCTTATCTTGTTCGGCCACCAAAACGTTCTTTTCATATCTTGATACATTTTGGTACCTCCGGGATGAATAGTATACCTTGTCTTGCGAGCTTCATCCATTAGTCTTCTCTTTAGTTCTTCATTGTCGGGAACACATGTCCTTCCTTGAAAGACAAGCCTTCCGTCTTCAGTCATTGCAAAGTCCGGTCTTTCAGTTAGAGTTTCTTTGACGTGAACTAAGAATGGATCATCGTCTTGTTGAGTTTTGATCTCCTCTAGCAGATCAGATTGAATCTTGATATTGGCAACCAAGACTCGATCATCTCTATGTTGATATTTAAGTCTAACCTTGCAAATTGTTCTAGTAGTGCATCTCGCCAAGGACTAGACTTGAGACAATGCCATTGGCTTTCTACTAAGAGCATCAGCCACGGCATTTCCCTTGTCTAGGTTGTATTAGATGTGGAAGTCGAAATCTTTCAAGTATTCCAGCATCTCCTTTGTCTCATGTTGAGTTCCTTCTGAGAGAATAAATACTTCAGAATTATGGTCTGAGTAGACAGTGAATTGCTCGCCATATAGATAGTGTCTCCAAATCATCAAGGCGAAGACCACGGCAGCCAGCTCGAGATCATGTATAGGGTAGTTGACTTCATGTGTCTTTAGTTGTCTTGAAGAATAGGAGATGACCTTCTCCTTTTGCATGAGTACACAACATAGCCGATTCCTGAGGCATCGGTGTAGACAGAGAAACCTTCTCCCTCTATTGGTAGAGCGAGAACAGGTGTTGAGGTAAGACAGTCCTTGAGGGTTTGGAAACTTTTCTCACACTCTTTACTCCAGGAGTATGGATTCTCCTTCGTGTCAGACGCGTGAGAGGAACAGCAATCCTGAGAAGTCCTTCATGAATCGCCTGTAATAGCAAGCCAGTCCTAGGAAACTTCTAATTTCGGTGATGTTGGTTGGTCTCTCCTAGTTGAGTACAGCTTGACTTTGGAGGGATCAACGGAGATGCCGTCCTTTGAGATGACATGGCCCAAGAAGGATACTTCTTCGAGCCAGAATTCACACTTGCTAAGCATTGCGTACAGCTTATTGTCTCGCAAAACTTGTAGTGTTGTCTTTAGGTGTGCTTCATGCTCTTCCTTGGTCTTGGAGTATATGAGGATGTCGTCGATAAAGACGACCATGAACTTGTCGAGGTATGGCCGATATATGCTGTTCATGAGTTGCATAAAGGCTGCTAGAGCATTGGTTAGACCAAAAGGCATAACGACAAATTCATAACGTCCATACCTGCTCCTGAAAGCCATTTTGAAAATATCGTCATCCTTGATCCTCATTTGGTGATAGCCAGATCGAAGATCGATCTTGGAGAAATATTGCACTCCAAAAATTTGGTCGAATAGTTCATCGACCCTAGGCAATGGGTATTTATTCTTGATGGTAAGCTGGTTGAGTTGTCGATAGTCGATGCACAGCCTCATAGATCCATCTTTCTTCTTTACGAATAGCACAGGTGCTCCCCATGGGGAAGTACTTGTCTGATGAACCCCTTTTCTAGTAGCTCCATCAGTTGCGCCTTCAATTCCTTCAGCTCGGCAGGTGACATCCAGTATGGTTGACGCGATACTGGTGCGGCTCTAGGAATCAACTCAATGGTGAAGTTGACATCTCGTTCAGGGGGAATCCCTAGCAGGTCTTCGGGGAATACATCTAGGTAGTCATGTACTATGTATGTCTTCTATCTTGGAACCCTTCTTTTCCACTACTATGGCTGTAGGAAAGTAATATACTTTCCTCATCATGTTGTGGGCTTTTATGGCGGAGACTAGAGACATCCATCTCTTATGTCTAATCTCGGAGAATGTCAGTTTAGGAAAGTCACTAAAGGTAACCTTCCCTTTCTTACAGTCGACACTTGCCCCATATGCGGACAACCAGTCGGCTCCCAAAATTAAATCATGCCTTCCATAGATACACCCAGGTCGGCTTTTAAGTTATGGTCTCCGAACATTACATCGGCAGAGGGAAAGTATTTGTTCAATTTCTCCTTTTCCCCTAGTGGCGTTGTGAAAGAGAACTCACAACCATGGATATAGGTAAGCAGTCACAATATCAGCATAGTTTGAGATATAAATAAATGAGTGGCTCCAGTATCAAATAAAACGAATGCTGATAATGAGAAAACTTGAAGGGTACCTTCTACCACGCCACCCTCCATAGCAGGTTCCTCATCATGTAGGGCTTGCAGTCGGCCCTGTTCTTAGGCGCATTAGGGCGCCTTTCATTCTCTTTCAGTAGCGGGCACTCAGGGATACGGTGCTCGCGACTTCCGCAGCGCAGACATGCGCGGCTTTCCTCCAGCATTCATCAGCCGTGTGACCAGGCTTGTCACAGTGTTTGCAGTGGCTCTTTGTGGAGTGTTGGGTACGAAAACCTTGGGTTTCCTTTCTTGGCTAGATCCTCCGTGATGTTGAAGGGATGCTTCTTGGCATTGGTATGCTTAGTAGATGACTGTCCCGAGGTCGCTTCCTTCTTGACGAACTCCCTTTGATACGGTCGGTGAAGTCCGTAGCATCTTCTAGCAACTGAGCCCTCTTCACCATCTCGGCATAGGTCGAGATGTTGAAAGGTGCGAGTTGAGTGATGTAGTGGGGCTTAAGGCCGTTTAGAAAGCGCTTAGCCTTCATCCTATCAGTGTTCACCAGATGTACAGCATAGCGTGACAGTCTAGAGAATGGGCTTCATATTCGGCCACAGTCAAGCTCCGCTGTTTAAGAGCAGCAAATTCTGTAGCCTTCCTTTCTTGAACACGCTTGGAGAAGTATTTGGAGTTGAATGCTTCTTTAAACTCGTTCCAGGGAATGGCCCATTTCTCTAGTAGCTTCCACTGACTCCCACCAAGCGCGGGCGTCCTTCTCTAGTTGGAACATGCCAAGTAGCAGCTTGTCCCCCGCTGCACATTGCATGACACAAAAAGTTCTTTCCGTCTCTTGGAGCCAGTGCTCAGCTTCATCCGGATCCGTGGATCCGCTGAACCTAGGTGGGTTCAGACTTCTGATTTTGCGATGCAGGTCGTCTGCACCACGATTGCCACCTCCTTGAGTGGCTTGCACAATGGCGCGTGTCAGTTCTGGATGGTTTGTTGCATGCCCCTCATTTGAGCAACGTTTCGGCAGTCATCTTGATTACTTAGTTCCTACAAAATAACTTCTGTTATGATACTGATGTGAAATTTAATTCGTGTGTGTGTGAGTTTATTTTTGCTAGTTACCCTTGGCTCTAACCTCAACTCACATAGGTGGATAATTGACTCTAGTCGAGGCAGGTTAACCTAGATCATCCTATACTTAAGAATAACCTAGGCTCTGATACCACAAAACTATCACGCCCCAACGCGGAATATCAGAACGCGAGGCAGTTGCAAGAAAAGGGTATAGAGCGAGTACTAGACATCAAACCATTAGACAATGAATAATACTAAAGTGAATTCATTTCATTATATCTTTCCAATGTCTAGTTACAACCACTAATATCAGAGCCAATCTATGGGGCCCGATTACATTGGAATAAAGCAAAAGACTAAACTTCAAACCTAACTACTACATCGCTAAACCTAGCAATAGGA
The DNA here is from genome assembly GCA_014218235.1 of Colocasia esculenta. NCBI lineage: Eukaryota > Viridiplantae > Streptophyta > Magnoliopsida > Alismatales > Araceae > Colocasia > Colocasia esculenta. The sequence continues at coordinate 18,745 of JACBKR010003164.1, forward strand.
CACTAGGGTACTCATGACAACAGTCCAGGTCATTCCCGTCCTCTTAAGTGTATGGTTCATCCTCGGTCTCACCTGAGAACACAACGACAAATAACGCAGGGTGAGCGAACATCGCCCAGTAGGACCTAAATCTCAGGCTCAAGCAGGCTTTAAGTAATTAATGCATTAAAGGTAGAGTAACTAATGACAGAACGGAGGAGAGTGTCAAGTAAAAATATAGCAGAACAGTATGTGAACGAAATAGCAAGACTTTCCAAATATAGACTTACCAAGAATAGCACAAGTGTCGGGAATAGCACAATAATAGCAAGATAGCACAATGTCAAGTATAGCAAGATGGCCATAGTACAGATAGTACAACGAGTATAGCATAGCACAACGAGTATAGTATAGCACTTTGATGTCAATAGACAATGAGAGAACATAGCACTTTTGATTGTCATTTAGATAGTCAAGATAGATAGCACTTGAGTGTAATGCCAAACACTCTGATCATTTAACTCCCATGGGCACTAGCACTTTCGGGCGCACATCCCGGGACCAGATCGAGCCCTTTATATATTGCCAGGCATTAGTTATATTGTTTATCTTTAGACAATCAGTCAATGGCCAATATAGAGTACCAAGAGGTAGATGAGAGCACTAGATGAATAGACGAGATAGTAGAGTGAATGTTAATAGATGAGCGAGTAGAGTATAGATGAGAGTTAGTGGACCTTGCACATGAAATGTCGAGTAACGAGCGATAGTAACCGTTGCACAACACATGCACATGGTGTTGGCAGTCAGGCAGAACACACGACCTTACCACTGGCCATGTTAAGCACAAGTCCAGAGGTCCGGCGTGATTCAAGACGAGAGTGAATTTCTAATAGTCGTTTGGACATATTGATCCCTAATGGGTGTAACAGGTGTTAGGGTACAACCGACTCGTCGACCATGTGGGAATCCATGGACAGAGGAGACTTACGGAGGCCTTGAACAAAGACTTACTAGTCCAGCAGATGGAGTATCCGACGGAGAGTTCATCCAAGTCAAGAGAGAGTATATGTAGAAAGAAGTGCTCGACATTCTAGAGGAGTTCTAGAACAGTGGAGCGTCGATATTGGTATTCCCAAAACATCACGAGAAACGATAGACAAGTATAGGGTAATTTAATTACATAAATTACCAGATGTATTATGAAATAGTTTCATGCCAAATTATGTCATATTTGGATGGTTCAAAGTGTGTGTAAGTGTCATGAAATTTTAGATAGAAAAGATCATGTGCATGTATTTTAATCATACATAAATATTTAATTTATATCAAGAGTTATTTTCAGATGTGTAACTGTTAAACAAGAGTACAAACACTGTAGGTAATCAGGAATTTGCTGAGACAGGGGGTTTTATGCAAAAAGAACCCAGATCGCGACGTACCCTGATGGGGTCGCGACGGGTGCTTGTACGGGTCGCGACAGGCTTAGTCAGGTCGGGCAGCAGATCGCGACGACAGGCCCTATCACGATCAGATCGCGACAGAGGCACTGTCGCGATGACCCTTGTGAACGCAGCCTATCGGGCCATCGCATTCACAGGGTCTGCACCCGGGTCTGACAAGGAAAGGACATTACATTGGATTGAGGGCCAGAACTTACCCTATTTAACACAGGGTGGTTCAGAAAATCACAACTAATTGTATAGTCAATGAAAAATCATGAAACTAGTTGTAAAATGACCTAGACATGCATGGGTACTTACAATAAATAGGAATTGGAAAACATCCAGGGTTTAGACATGTTGTAAACATGGGTATTAATGATGAACATGAAACAGTACATAGTTGAGATCAACGATTAAATTCACAAGATAGGATGAATCAAATTTAGGGCTTTTAGGGGCAAAAGATGCCTAACATGCATCAATTCCTACAGTAAAAATCTCGTGGCATGGGGTTGAGTATACAAGGAGATGAAGAATTAAGAAGAGGGTTCGAGGTCATGTAAGTTGCAGAACATGAAAAATCAAGAACGAAAGATATGCTCGATGGAAAATTATGAAACCAAAGGGCATTTGTTCCTGATAGATGAGACATCCTACAGAAAAAGTTTCATGGTTTATGCTTTTGAGAATGCCTACCTTTGATCGTTTTCCTCTTCTACGGTTAAGACTTGAAGAACTCGGGGAAGAACTTGAGAGATCCTTCCTCTCTACGAATTCTCCTCTCTTAGCCTCTCCTCCTGGTCTAGGAACCTCTTGGCACGAGCTAGGGCCGGCCATAATCGTTTAAGAGAAGTATTTAAGCTTCTCCCTATTCCCTTTCCTAGTTAAGCCTAACTCCTATTAAATTCCGAATTTCCTATTTTCCTCTCCCCTTTTTAAGCAAGAGATCTCCTATTTGGTTTGGGAGAGAGGGAATTTCGTGGCCAATCAATTGGGGTAGGTTAGGAATCCAATCCTAATTCAAACTAGCTATTTAATACATTAAATATCTCTTTTCTATTTTAGTAATATTTTAGTTACGAATTTTGGATATTTTTCTATTATTCCCCTTCTAAAAATCTCTATTTTAGCCCACTCATTTCTAATTGGTCAATATAGCAAAGCCCATTACTCCTTTTCTTTTAATGGGTTTTATTTAATTCTCTCTTATTTGATTTCCTAGTTGATTTAATACATCTTCCTTTTATTTGATTTTCTAATTAAATAATATAAATATTTCAATTTTTTTCCAAAAATTTAGGGTTGCTACATCCCCCTTATCTTGTACATGATGTTTATATTAATGAATCCCTTACTTTTGTGTCAATGTTTAAAAATGCTTGAAAGATATGTGATTGACATGAGTGAGAAACTAGATCCAGGAGAGAGAGAGAAGAAACTGAGTACATCGCAGTGTTGCTCAAATGTCCAGTCCCTGAACACTTAGCAAAACAAGTTAGATCTGGTCTTTGGCTCAGCCCCTTGCATTAAGCAAGGAATGACTTTGACTTCATGATAGTCAAGGGTTGAGCCTTATTAAATAGACAGAAAGTAAAAGGAAATAATGCATGGTAAAAGAAACGATATGTACATCTAAATTTTTTTAGATTTTTTGGGTTTTTCTAATTTTCTTAGATTTTTGGTTTTTTTTTAATTTTAGATTTTCTGACTTTTTGTTTGATTTTTGGATTTTTGTTTTTGGATTTTTAGTTTTTCTAGTTTTTTTGGATTTTTGATTTTTTTTATTTTGGAGATTTTCTATTTTTTTTTTTTTGAATTTTGGGATTTTCTCTGGCGGCACCCTCTGCACTTGAGCGATTAGATATGAACCTTATCTCCTATCTCATGCTATAAGATACCTCCTAAGTGCAGTGTGCATTTGTTTTTGGCTTCCTTATGGCTGATTGCCCCTAGTCGCTAGTGTTCCTACACAGACCAGGTGTGGGAGTTTTACGGTCATTAGCGGGGATGGGAACATAAGTGGGGTAAGACTTGGCGTGGATGCTTAGGACACTGGTTTGTTTGACTCGTGAGGGTTATTTCATGTGGATTCTGTCTGTTGTCCAGAGACTTTGTAGTCACTAATTTTGTTTGGGGCATGCGTACGACCTGGCTCATTTTCGTCCCGCGAGGACTTTGCCACTCTTTGCCATGCCTTTATTCTTCATTTTTCATTCATTTGTTGTCTTTGTTATTTCTTTCTTTTGAATTGACCATCTCTATTTGAGATTTCATTCACATATGATCTACGCCCTCCTTCGTCTACAAGTCAGCAATCCTTTGCCCCTAGGCCTTGTCTGAATAAGAAGAGAATAGAACTTCACCTTCCTACACAAGGGCTAAGTAGGAACACCTTTGCTTAAGGGAAATTGACCGTAGGTCGCCGTGTTGTGAGTGTTGGCTGGACCCAGGGGTTATTTGACAACCACGAAAAGAACATGAGACCCACGACTGCTAGCATTCCTTTGCAAGATAGTGCCACTATAGAAATCTTTTATTAAGGGTAGAACCTTTTAAGATAGAAACCATTCCTTGGGTGAGAGAGCTCCTCACCGTCCGCATTCACTAGCCTATACGCATTCCCATGGTACACTCCCTTGATGACGTACGGACCTTCCCAATTAGCTTGCAATTTAGACCTAGGTTCTCTAGGTTTTATGAAAATTCGGTTCAAAACCATGTCTCCTTCTTGGAATTTACGTTCAATCACTTTCCTTGAAAAGATCTTGAGAGTCTATTTTGATATGATAGTTCATGATCGGCCGTGGCCAGACGCCGTTTGTCTAGGAGTTCTAGCTGTGTGAGTAATGCCTCTCAACGTTCATCGAGATTAAGTTCTTTCTTCCAACTGTACCCTTAGCGAAGGAATGAGTATCTCATGTGGACATACCGCCTCCATCCCATAAGTGAGTGGAAAGGGAGTTTGCTCTGTAGGAGTGCGGATGGAGGTACGGTAGGCCCATAGAGCCTCAATCAATTTTTCAGGCCAATCAGCGAATTTATGAGACTCACACGTTTTCTTTAAAATCTTCAAAAGTGTTTTGTTCGTGGCTTTGGCTTGACCGTTGCCCAGTGGATAGTATGGAGACGAATGATGCAGAGAAATGTTGAATTTTTTACACAAGTCCTGAAGCTCTTGAGATATGAACTGGGGTCCGTTGTTGGTGACGATGCCGCTTGGCACCGCAAACCGTGAGATGATGTTCTTCATGATAAACTGGCAAACGATTGAACCTTTGATTTCTGCAAATGCTTTTGCTTCGGCCACTTGGTGAAGTACTCAGTGGCAGTGAGAATGAATGATTTTTGTTTGATTTGAGCATTAGGATCACTAAGAGGTCTAATGATATCAAAGGCCCACATGAAATATGGCCAAGGGGAAGATAGTGGATGTAAGGAGGAAGATGGTGTGTGGATCTTATCGGCATGAAGATGGCACTTGACACACCTATGAATGTAGATGGCGCAGTCTTCTTCTAAGGTCGGCCAGTAATAGCCTGCCTAAGGATTTTCTTATCTAGCATATGGCTATTCACATGCCCTCCACACTCACTAGAGTGGGCTCCTTCCACTACCTTCCAGGCTTCTTCATCGGGCAAGCATCTAAGGAGCATTCCGTTTAGAGCGCATCTATCCAACACTTCTCCAACAATGGTATATCTTAGCACCACTCTACGGATGGCTCTCCTATCTTCGGACTCCGCTTCTTCTCGGAAGGTACCGTCTTTGCAATATTGCTCAATCTCGTGGTACCATGGCCTTTCTTCTTCCATCATTTCTCCTAGCTCCATGAGCATCACTTCCTTCACTTCTCTTCTCTCTGCCTTCACAACTAAAGAATTCCTAAAGTGATCGAACCAAGGTATTGAATGGAAGGTTCTTTAAACCTCTGAACAATGATAGTTTTCAGTTCTACCACTAAGAGGGAAGGAGAGAGATGAGGCCAGAGATGCCAGGGCATCAGCCAAGATATTCTGAGAGCGAGGAGTGTCAATGTAGATAAGCTTGTGGAATTGCTTGGCTAGGAGTGTGACCAAATCTTGATAAGGCTTGAGCTTAGGGTCACGAGAGTGGTAAGTAGAAATGACCTACCAAAGGATGAGTTGAGAATCTCCTATGATCATGAGTTGATTTGCGCCTAAGAGATAGGCATGTTTGAGACCGGCTAGGAGAGCCTCATACTCAGAATGTTGTTGGTGGTAGGAAATTGTAGTTTATAAGCCAGTGGAATGGTGATTCCTTTTGGGGTGAGCAAATAGCACCTATGCTCCTAGCCCTAGAATTGAGAGCTCCATCGAAATGGAGTGACCAGAAGGAATCGCGAGAGATGATTGACAGGTTTTCATCAGGGAATTCATCTTGAACTGTGTCACTATGAGGAAGAGGAAGGTGAGCAAGGTGCTTAGAAATGGCATAACCTTTTATAGCCTTTTGGACTACAAAGGTGATATCAAACTGGGACAAGAAGCTCTGCCAACGTGCTAATCTATCTGCGAGGACTGGTTTCTCTAGGAGATACCTAATAGGATCCATTCTAGAATTCAAGCTCACCTAATGAGATAGGAAATAATGCTTCAATTTCTGCACTACCCACACTAGCGCTGCATATGTTTTTGTTAGGTTATGCTTTGTATGATGATTAGCTTGATTGGCTTGATGGTTAAATGCCTAAATGTTTTTGATAATGATAGAATTGATGTTAAGAAGACATGAGAAGACATGATCAAATGATATGACTCAATGACTATATATGCTTTCATGATATCTTATTTAGAATGTCTTTTATGTAGGTGAGAATGAAAGCACAACAAGTAACAAAACTCAAGTGCAAAAAGAACCGAAAAAGCACAAAAAGTACTTACTTGTCGACAGGCCTGAACTCATCTGTCGACAACTAGTGAAAGCCATTGAAGATAATGAGAAACAATCTTCTGGAAGATAAGAAAAACCAGCAGCTATCGACAGACAAAGTTCATCTGTGGATAGACCAGGTCAGCCTGTCGACAACCAGAGGTCGTCTATCGACAGCCCAGCATTCCAGCCAAAAACATGGTTCTGGAAGCCAGGTTTGCAGTAGTACCTGTCAACAGCCAGAAGCATCTGTCGACAGCCGTATGTTTAAGTCACAATATGTGACCAACATGTGATTTGTGTTAAGGTGTTCTCTTCTCTCACGATTCTCAACACTTGAACACTACTATATATAGATCATATGGACATATTTTCATGGAAAGAAGCCTCCACACCAAACCCTAAGCAAAGAACAAGAAGAAGGCTTTCCGCTGCTCTGCTTCAAGACTCTAGGCCATTCAAGGAGATCTGTCTCGTACGAGGAGTTGAATTTGATTCATCCTCAAACCTCAAGCTTCATCATCATCTGATCTCATCGACGTGGAGCTTGGAGTTCTTTTGGATGAACACCCTGAAGAGTTCAACCTTTCGATTTGTTCTTCAACTCTGCACTCTTCTTTCATTCTATTTTCCATCACTTGTGTGTGTGTTTTTGGTTTGAGCATTCCTTGTGCTCAACCCACATGTGTGTGATGAATCTGAGAGCGTGTTTGTCTCAGACAACGTGTGTGTGTTGTTGCTGGGTTCAACTTGCTTGATTAGCAGTTTTTCGTGTGTGTGTATGGACGGTGGATGTAGGATACACGAGTTGTGTAGTTCGAACCACCTTAAATCCTCGTGTCCTGTGGTTTGCATGATCTTATGTTAGATGTATGCTAGGCACGATCACTTGTTCACACACTTGTCATACTGCTAATTTTCTAAGCACACCCTACACACACATCAATGTTTAAATTTGATCCATATCAGTTTAAGTCTTCATTAAGTCAATCTTAATCACAAAAGAAGGTTAATTTGTTTTATTTGGTAGTAATCCATTCAACCCCCCTTCTAGATTACTGCTTTAGGTAATTCCGCACACCTTTCAATTGGTATCAGAGTGAGGTTTCTCTAATTTTGTAGCTTTAATAGCTTGATCTAACGATCAGGAGAGATTCTGTTCAATGGAAACTAACAAAGGTTTTATGGCTGAAGGACACTCAGTGTCTAGGCCTCCCTTCTTTGATGGGACTGACTATACTTGCTGGAAAAATCGCATGTAGGTATTTCTAAGAGCTTAAGACTATGAGCTATGGAAAATAGTAAGCAAGGGACCCTATGAGCTTCCCGCTGATGAAGACACATAGAAAAGGGAACAGATATGTAGGGGAACCTTGAATTGGAGTACGTTGAACATGATGCAATGCGCTGTGCATCCGAAGGAATACTCAAGAGTCTCCACATGCAAGTCTGCAAAGGAAATGTGGGACACATTAGAGCTGATATATGAAGGTACGTCCGAGGTAAGGGAAACTAAGGCTAGCATGCTTGTGTCTGAATATGAAATGTTTAAGATGAAAAATGAAGAAACAATTTCAGACATGTTTGCTAGATTCATGAAAATAATCAATGGTTTGAAAGGTCTTAAGAAACAGTATAGTGAGAGTGACTTAGTAAGGAAGATACTTCGGTCTCTTCCATCCTCTTGGCCTACTAAGGCCACTGTCATTGAGGACTCTAAAGACCTGTCCACAATGAAATGGATGAATTGATGCGATCCCTGATGATGTATGAAATAAATCTAAAAAGAAAATAATCTGAGGTCAATCCTAGAAAATCCATTGCATTGAAAGCTTCTAACAAAGCCTCTTCAAGTTCCAAGAAAGAGATTCAACAAGGAAATGATGAATTGAAACATCTAGTGAAAGTGAGATGATGAGGTGGCTATGCTCACTAGACAATTCAAGAAATTCCTCAAGTTCAAAAGAAGGGGTCAGGTATTTCAAAACTCCTCCAAAAGAGATTTTTCAAATAAATTCGATTCAAACAAGAAAACTGACATGATTGTTTGCTATGAGTGCAAGAGACAGGGGCACATGAGAGGTGAATGCCCAAAGCTCAAAAAGAAGCTGAAAAAGGACAAGTCTACATACAAGAAACCCAGGGCCATGATGGCAACCTGGAGTGATGAAGATGAAGATGTTCAAGACAGTTCTAGTGATGAGGAAATTCAGTGCTTGATGGCAAGGAGTGAAGACTCCACTGAGGTAAATTCTTCCTTTGAAAGCTACACTGTTGAAGAATGGGAAGAAGCTTATACCTTGCTATTTAAAAAATTTTGTGAATATAAATCTGAAAACAAATCACTGGAAAAAAAAATCACCACTCTTGTTTATAGCACAAGAAATGATGAATAAATTGCAATCCTACCAAAGAGATAGAGTTACTTAAAATTAAAAAGGAAAGCCACAATGTTGAAATGGATTGCACGAAGAAAAACTTCAAGAAATTAAAAAGAAAAACAAATCTATTGAAACTCTTCAAAATGAGAATAAAGAGATTTAGAAAAAGATGGAAGAAGTTCAAAAGGAACTAAAGAGAAAAAATGAAGATCTGTTAAGATTTGTAAAAGGAAAATAATCTTGATGATGTTTTAGGAGTAAGATCAAACGTATCAAGACATGGGCTTGAATTTCAAATTGAAAATCAAAAGAAACTTGGAGAAAAATTAATCACATCCTTTGTTCAGAACAGTCCAAGTACAAGTAACCAAGTTCAAGCTACAAGCAAAGAATTGAAAACTAAACAAAAGAATTCAACTGGTCAACAAAGAATGGCACCTATCGACAACCAAATTGAACTGTCGACATGTATGGAAATCTGTTGAAAAGTCAAAGCCAACCAAGCAACAAAAAGGACAAAAATTCTCACAAGTTCAATACAACAGTAAAAGAATTGCAAAAACTCAAACTCCATCATGCAACTGTTGTAAGAAACTTGACCATACTGAACAACAATGCTGGAATAAATTGAAGATGTTGAAATGCAAACAATTGTGGATTCCAAAGTATTTATTTTCTAGTATGATTGAAACAATGGGACGAAAAGTAATTTGGAACCAAAACCTCTTTTCTAATCTATCTATGCAGGAATGCCTAATAGCCCAAAATCAAAACAAGTGGTACTTAGACAGCGGCTGCTCGAGGCACATGACGGGCAATAAAGATAAATTCTGTTTGCTACTTGAAAAGATGTAGTCAAGTTGTGTTTGGAGGTAACAATAAGGGCCAAATAATTGGCACAGGTAAGGTAGGTAAGAATGCCTCTAACTCTATAGAAAATGTGCTTTTGGTTGATGGTCTTAATCACAATCTTCTGAGCATTAGTCAATTGTGTGATAAAGGCCATAAAGTTATTTTTGATTTAGATGCATGCCAAATCGTTGATAAAATTTCAAGTGTCAAATTTTCTGGAAAAAGAGTCAATAACATCTATCTAGTTGATCTAGATGAAGCAGAAAATAAAAATTTGTGTCTTGTTGCAAATGGACAGGATGAACTGTCTTTATGGCATCGTAGGCTACGCCATGCAAGCTACAATGTTCTGAACAAGATTATGAGAAAGAAACTGGTAAGTGGGCTTCCTGAAATTCATTTCAATAAAAATGTGAGCTTTTGTGATGCATATGTATAGGGAAAACAAACCAGAAAGTCTTTCTAATCTAATGCACCCATAATCACTTCAAAACCTTTTGAAGTGTTGCACATGGACCTTTTTGGACCTACAAAACACTTAGTCTCAATGGTAAACATTTTGGGTTTATCATTGTAGATGATTTCTCTAGGTTCACTTGGGTTAAATTTTTGGCTCACAAAAATGATGTTCTGAAAAACTTTGAAGAGTTCTTTAAAAAAATTGAGTATGGAAACATAAACAAAATATGCTTAATCCGTACTGATCATGGGGGAGAGTTTGACAATAACTCATTTTCTGATTTCTGCAGGAACCAAGGTATTGACCAAAATTTCCACTCCAAGGACTCCAAACAAAATGGAGTAGTGGGGAGAAAGAACAGAACCTTGGTGAAAATGGCTCGCACACTTCTGGTTGAAAGTCAACTCTCAAGGAGTTTTTGGGCAGAAGCTGTGAACACATCATGCTACATCTTAAATAGAGCCATGGTAAGACCTGTAATGAAGAAAACCCCATATGAGCTCTTGAAAGGTAAGAAACCCAGCATTGGGTATTTCAGAATCTTTGGATCCAAAGTCTTTATTCATAATAATGACAAAGTTGATTTAGATAAATTTGAAGCCAAACTGATCCAGGTATTTTTTCTAGGATACTCTGAACACTCTAGAGCCTATAGAGTGTTTAGTAATAAAAAACAAAACTGTGGAAGAGACTCCACATGATGTCTTCAATGAGTCTCTTGCAAAACTAACAATTTAAATGCTTACAGGTATGATGATGAAGAAGGAATCATACTTGAAGAACAAGCTGAGAAAGCCTGTCGACAGACCAAAAAAAGGATGTCGACGGACCTGAAGAAGACCAACAAATGATCCACATCCTTAAGATCTACATCCTCAAGAACAATATCCTCAAGAGCTACATCCTCAGGAACAACATCCTTAAGAGATACATCCTCAGGAACAACATCCACAAGAACAACATCCTTAAGAACAAAATCAATAGGATCAGTCTACAATAAGAAATGTCAGGTACTCAAAGCTCACCCACTTGAGAATGTCATTGGAAATGTGAATGATAGAGTTCCTGTTATGAATGCAAAACGAATATCTAGAGGGGGGGGGGTGAATAGATATCCACCAATTTAAACCTCAATTGAAGAGATAAGACCTCGAAGAAAAAAATTATCTAAAGAGATCTTCCTAGCAGAGAGAGTTAACCCACACAAGTATGAGGAGAATTTTTTAAGGTGGCTGGGCTCCAATATGGAGACCTATGTCCCACCTGTCACTCAACCAGTGAGGCTTCACTATAGGATCAAATGTGTGAGACTCTCACATCACCGCTAATTCACAGCTTCTTCACAACTGCTGATACACAGCTTACATAAAACGCTGATTCACAGCTTCGAGACTTGACTCAAATCTCAAGATCCAAACCAACAAGTGTAGGATCACCTTAGTCTACTCCAAACAACGTAGACTTCCAATCAAAGTAATGTGTGAAGAAATTAAGAAGAAATAAAGTAAACTGAACTCTGAAGAAGTTCAGAATTCGTCAAACACTTGGCTCTCTGGAATTTGGATTTGTGTAAAAACTTCTCGAGCTCCAAGTTCGACTTCTACAAATATGAGTTCTTTGAATACATCTTCTGGTAGCGGCACATGGATCAATTGCCTCTGATTTGTTGATGAAATCTGATTCTCTGCTCCAGTTGATCAGCAACAATTCTTCATACTAGGAGAGGCTAGATCCACACCTTCTCTGTTGACCAGATCACTGTATTGAAGTTGCCTATTCTTCGCGAACTCGAATTTCTGCTCTCTGCTCTTTTCGCACTCACAGAACTCTTCAATTTTTCCCACTGTGCGCAATACCCAACTGATGGGGACTATTCCCCTCTTTTATCTGACATGTGCGGGATCTTCGCAGTGGGCCCCCTCAACAAAATCCCATGACCTTCCGAGATTCCTTTGCCTCCAAAAAAAATATCTTCCAGAACCAAGTGACGTGTACACAAAGTCCCAATCGTTGGACCTAGGATCACTTGCCCATCACTTATGCGCTGGCAAATTCCCTGCATCATAGAAATACAAGTGTCATGGAGTCGACGCATCCAACTTGTATAGTCGACACTAACCATGAGACTTAACCTGAATCACTGTAAAATCATAAGTAGAGTCAACTCTAAACCTTCCAGAGTCGACCTCATACAAATTACAGAATCTTCCTAAAAGACCATGAAGTTGTGTCGACCTTACAGCGTCATAGCGTCGACCTTACAGTATCGTAGTGTCGACTTAAACTGGAATAATGTCAACCTCATACAACACATCTCTTCACAAGACTTACTGGAACTTGACTAGTGTCGACCTGATTCTCACATGGTGGTCGACCTTATCTGATTTCTTCTCATCAACACCAGACATAAAAGCACTTAGAGTCGACCTGTTCTTCAAGTAGAGTCGACCTCATATGAACCTTTGAACATCTCCGCATCGGAAAACTCATAGAGTGTTAACCTAACCTTTGTATAGAGTCGACCTTATTAGCCATCACAGTTTCTCTCATTTGATGCAACAAGTTGACTTTGACTTTATGAATGTTCCTGTGATATCAAAACCTGTATCAGACATTTATGACTTTTTAAAATGATTTATGACATCACAAAAATAGGGACACAAAAATCTCCCCCTTTTTTATTATGGCAACCTTTGATCATAGAAGTTTTGGACTGTTAGAAGAAATTCATGTGCTAGAGTATCAATCTTTCACACAAGTGCACACAAATCATTCAACCATTCATACAAGAACACACGAACATCTCACACAACAAACTTTGATGATTTCATTACTTGATAAGAGCGATTTCATACAAAGGAATACATCAAAGTTTACATTATGTCCAACTACAAGCAACAACATAACATCAAGCAAACAAACATTTATAACTGTTCTCCCCCTTTGACATAATCAAAAAGAGAGGTAATCACTGAGGAGGTGGAGGTGGCTACTGTGGGAATAGTTTGTTCTCAATTCATGCCAGACGAAAGTGCAGATCATCATAATGATCTCGAAGATAATACTGAACTGCATTGAACCTTGTGTTCAGAAAATCTTCCAATTTCTCAAATTGAGTCTCAAGCACCACTGGGACATGATCAATGCCATGGGGCATTGGAGGGATAGCTGCAGATGATGTATCTTGATTACTTTCAGTTGTCTCTGATACATCATGCAACTTCCAGACTTGATTGAATTCATCTCTTACCAGTTGAAGTTTATTGGACATATCTTCATGATACCCTCTCAAAATGTTCATCTGCTGAGGAGTTGATGAACTGTCTTCACTAAATCTGGAATCTCATTTATCTTTTCAGTTCCTTTTTGTATCATTTCTTCAATGGACTGAACTTTATCGAAATTTTGAGACTTAGTATATGCAGCAGAATTGAAACATACCCAATGTCTTTATGAGTTCATCGATCTGACAATTGTAAATCTTGAAATTTGCTCTTATCCATCAATGTTTTTAGTAAGCCTTTTCTCAACTTCTTCCAACCTATTTTCAAACCGTGTTGCACTGTCTGGTCGTCTGACGCCTGTCAGGGTGGCAGGTGTGTCAGTACGGCTTGTCGCGTTGTCGCGGCACCCGGGGGGGTGCATTCTTATCGCGGTCTGTTGACCCGTCGCGTTAAGGTTGTTAAAGCGACGGGGCGGTCCGTCGCGTTCTGGGTGCCGGGCGCTTAAGGCGCAGGCCGCTACACCTTCCCCCTCTCTCTTTTTTCTTCCCTTCTCCCTCTCTCTCCTCGCGCGACCTCTTCCTCCCCTCTTCTCCCCTTTGTGTGTTTCAGGCGAGGAGGAGGGCCGTGGTCGTGGTGTCCCAGCATCGTGAGCGTGGCTGGGAAGGAGGAGGTGTTCATTCCTACGAGAAGGGCCCTACGGGGTTCGGTTTCCTCGTTTAAGGTAGGGATTTCTGGTGCCCTTCCCGATCTGGGTGGATTCGGAGCCCCTCGGGGTTTATAGATAGCTTTACTGCTTTCCCCATGCTCCCCTCCCCTTGTGTTGTGGTTGGATGGTTGTGGGCGGCCCGGGTTTGAGGATCTCATTGGTCTGCCTCCCTGCTGGTTCGCGACAGCTCGGCACGTCGCGACATCAGAGGCCGTCAGCCCGCTCGGGCACGACCTTTATCGCGATGCGGTTGGCGGTAGCGATAAGCTATCGCGCCGCGCTTCCCAGTCGCGACAGGATTGCTGTCGTGGCACGTTTCTGCCCAATCGCAACAGGGCATTAGACTATGTCGTTAACACTATTGGCGGCACACAATTTGCCGCCAAGTTCTTCAAGGTTTTAAAGAAGTATTGCTTGATCTCTATAATGTGTTTATTGACTTCTGGATATGTGTGCATGATGTAAAAATTGTGTGTGGTCAGGAGCAGTCATTAGGTCATATAATGAGGACAAGTTGAATTTCTATACTTAGTTCTATTTATTAAAATTTTTGTAACTAGACAATAAGCATGAATTGACCATGATATTTCCTGAAGAATTAGATCCAGTGTATATTAGGGTTTTATAAATTTTCCATGTTCGTATGATGACTGTTTCCATATTTTGAAACGGTAGATACTACTTATGAAATTTGATTAAGTGAAATTCTTGAGATATATGCCTGAAATCTGTCTTAATTATTAAAATTTGATTTACTGTTCAGAAAAAATCTGGAAAATTTGATATGTGATATACTAACCGTATGTAACATGTAATAAAAATTTGGTACTGATGTGACAATAGTAGATATTGTTTCTGTTACAACAAGTGAAATTGATTATGATGAGCATGTTATTTTAATCATGTAAATTTCATTGTTAACAGCATGTTAATATTCTGTTTTGAGTTGTTCATCCTGTTAAACAGTAAGGTGAATCCACAACTTGATATGTGAATGTTATGCAAAGTACATGTGAAAAAGAATTAAAGCGTGTGTATAAGTATGTAAAATAATGGGATAAATGTGATAATGTGACTAATGTAAAAATTGAGCCGAGATTGACACTGCTACCGTAGAGGTCTGAGAGCTATACCTCTAAGTCCCTATGGGAGGCTCAACATTATGAGATATCCTAAGGGCATTAGGATGAAACCCTAGAGGTGGACAAGTACCACTAGATATGGTGGAGAGGGCTTCTCCCGATCTGCGCAGTAACCAAGATTCGCCACTAGCTTGCCCAGGTGGCGGGTATGTGCCAAGTGAAGTGCTATGTGCTATATGCTATGTGATATGGGTGCGTGCGTCCTCTAGATGGTAGTTAGGACTATGTGTCACCGCAACTTAGGTATAAAAGTGTGAATAAAGTGTAAAGTGACATGTGAATGTGGCACGTGGTAAGTGCAAATGATATGACATGTGATAAGTGAAAGTGCAAGAGAAAACTATGTGGAAAATGTGTGAATTGATGTGTAAGGGAGAGTAAATGTTAATGAGAGTATAAAGTGCATGTGAAACCAAAGTAAAAAGAAAATTACATATATTCATGTGTTAATATGTTAAATGTAATATCATGTCATATAGTTTAATATATCCATGTAGTAGTGTATGTGAATATGTGCATGTAAACATGTGAATTGTGTAATGTGAAGGATGAGCATGTGGAATTATTAAATGAATAAGATAGCATGTGAATAAATGTAAATCCATGTAATTGTGTTTAATTCATGTCAAAATAGCAAGCTAAATGTGTGAAAAATGATATAATTACATATGAAATTGGTTAGATATCATGCTAGGAGTGTTCATTATCTTGTACATAACTTCATGTTCTAATTGGTAAAAATTGTGTGATGATGTGGTAGTGCTTGAATCATGAATCATGTGATATGTTATGTGTAGAAAACGTGTAGGTATACGTTTATTATCCATGATTTAAAATCAACATGTTAGTTAAAACATGTCTAGGTGTTTATGTATAATTGTAAATTTAAAATGAAGTATGTACCATGAAATTCTTTATTGTTTAAAAGATAGCATATGTCCTTATTGTTTAAATAGTTTAGTATGTATGTGATATGTGTAAGGTTGTGTCCTTAGATTGCTTGCTGGGTCTTTTAGACTCATACTGCTTCGGCGTAAAGGTAAGACAGGTGTCCCCGTGCTGGGGAGGGCACAGTGAGGAGCGACATCGAGCACGAGGAGTAGCTATTTGTGGAGCTCACTAGATAGTTGTACTTTTTCTTTCGTAGTGAATAATGTCATTCGTATGGACAATGTGCTAGACAATGCATTTCTTTTGGAATGTAATAATGTGGACGTTATCATTCTTTCATTGCTATATAGATTGTGGAATGTGTGATGATGATGGAATGAGAATGAGTTATTTCTTTTTCCCGCTGTACTCAATTGTTATTCATGTACATATCAGCCTATCGTTTAGTGTTGGGTCAATATCCCACTGTAATGACGCTCTTTGTACCGACATGGATTGGTATAATCGTACCGGTATGAAGAGGGTCATTACAACATGCTTCTGAATTCTGCTTTCTGGAAGACCAAGAAATCAAGCAACCTGCATGAATTTGACATGTACCGCTGGTGCTTTTTCTATCTATTTTGCATCCAACATAGTCAGCATCACTATATCCAATTAATTTGAAATCAGAACATCTAGGATACCATAAACCCAATTTACTTGTGTTTATAAGATATCTAAAAATTCTTTTAACAGCATTAACATGAGATTCATTAGGATCAGCTTGAAATGTTGCACCAAATATACAACTGAACATTATATCTGGTCTATTGGCAGTAAGATAGAGTAATGATCCAATCATACCTCTATAGATCTTTTGATCTACTTTATTGCCAAGAGGATCATTATCTAACTTAATTCCTAAGCTCATCGGTGTTCCTAAGGGCTTATACTTGTCAAAACTATATTTTGGGAGTAAATCTGAACTATATTGGTTTGACAAATGTGAGTACCTTCCTTGGTCTACTTGACTTGCAACCCAAGAAAGTAATTAAGCTCATCCATCATACTCATTTCAAACTCACTTTGCATAAGGTTTTCAAATAAGTTACAAAGTGATTCATTAGTAGAACCAAAAATAATATCATTTGCGAGCTAAGGATTTCCCGCTCTAAGAATCTCCAGGCCAGTCCTCTTGAAGATTAGAACGCTACCTTAACTTTGTTCATGCAAGCGCTACTCCGAAGGTTGTCATCATAGGATTGAAGGGTTCAACCAATTGTCCGGCCCCGCGAAGCTTTCGGGAAGAGGGGTAGTCTTGTGTGTAAGCATAGCATTCTGGTCGAACCACACATCTTTTTTTGGTGGGAGGGCACTATTAGATTCCTTCTGAAAATTTCTTAATAAATAATGTGCTATCTACTTTACCTCTTATAAATCATGTGATATAAGATAAGCAGTTAACCTTTCATACCAAGCTCTTGGAGCTAGTTTCAGACCATATAATGCTTTCTTTAAACGAAAAACATGATTTCGGTATTTAGTATCTTCAAAACCAAGTGGTTGCTCAACATAAACTTCTTCTTTTATGAAACCATTCAGAAAAACACTTTTAACATCTATTTGAAATAAATTGATGTGGGAGCATGCATATGCTAAAAGAATTCTAATTGCCTCTAATCTAGCTACTGGGGCATAAGTTTCATCAAAATCAATCCATTCCTCTTGGGAATACCCTGTGCTACAAGTCTGGCCTTGTTCCTGATGATCACTCTTGATTCATCCATTTTGTTTCTGAAGACCCATCTGGTCCCAATAACTGGATGGTCAGAAGGTCTAGGGACGAGAGTCCAAACTTGGCTGCATTGGAACTGATTAAGTTCTCTTGTATAGCAAGGATCCAAGATTCATCAGCCGTGCATCATTGATTGTCCTAGCCCAATTTGAGACATAAATGCAGAAAAATCACAAGGAATGTTCATGCCTCTTGTTCTTACTCTATCTTAAGGATCACCTATAATGTTTTCTCTTGTATGATCTCTGTGATACCTTAATTCTCTAGGCAGTCCTTCTTGTGCTTCTTCTTGTTGTTGAAGTTCTCTAGTGGTGGATCTTCCTTTTCTTCTTATTTCTCTCTTTCTTCAAGAGATGTCTGTTCTAGATCCCTGCACATATCTTCAACACAATCTTCTTCTTCTTCTATTCTCTTAATAGAAGGGTTAGTCTCATCAAATAAAATATGCACTGTTTGCTCTATATTTAAAGTTCTCCTATTAAACACTTTATATCCTCTAGGTTTTGAAATATATCCTAACAGAAAACCTTCATCACTTTTAGCATCTATTTTCATAAGTTATCTTTACCATTATTAAAAATAAAACACTTACAACCAAAAGGTCGAAGATGACTGATGTTGGCATTTTCTCCTTGTATAGCTCATAAGGTGTCTTCTTTAGGATTGTCTGATCATGCACTTGTTGATGATGTAGCAGGCTGTGGTTGACTGCTTCTGCCCAGAAGTATCTTGGTAAATTGTACTCTGTAAGCATAGTTCTGGCCATGTCTAGTAGTGTTCTGTTTTTCCTTTTTGCTACTCCATTTTGTTGAGGTATTTTTGGTGCAGAGAAATTGTATTCTATTCCATTTTCTTCACAGAACTTCACAAAATCTTCATTCTTGAATTCCCCACCATAATCAGATCTGATACTGATTATCTAAAACGTCTGATTCTTCTGTACTAATTTGCTAAACTTCAGAAAATCTAAAAATGTTTCTGATTTGGTTTCCAAAAAGGATACCCAAGAGTACCTTGAGTAGTCATCTACATTACATAGCCATACACTTTTCCTCCAAGACTAACTTTCTTATAGGTCCAAATAGTCCATGTGAATGAGCTTTAAAGGCTTGGATGTTGTAACCACTGTTTTGGACCGAAATGATGTCTTGGTTTGCTTTCCCTTTGCACAAGTTGTACAAATTCCAAACTTCTTCAATTTTATCTTCGGAAGACCTTCAATTAGATCATGCTTGATTAATTTCTTGATTACTGAAGTACTTGCATGTCCTAGTCTTCTGTGCCACAAGTCAGTTTCTTCACTCTTGGTGGTTGCAAGACATAAATTTACTTCCTTTAGTTCTGCTAATTGTAAGGTGTACAGATTTTTGACTCTTTGAGCTTTAAATATTGTTTTTCCATCTTTTTAAATAATGCATTTGTCATTCTGAAATTTTACTAGGTGACCTTTGTCACACAGTTGACTGATGCTAATAAGGTTGTGCTTTAATCCATCTACATACATGACATCTTCTATCAGATTCTTTTCTTTTGTTCCTATTGTTGCACATCCTAAGACCTTTCCTTTTCCATTATCTCCATAAGTGACCTGACCACTTTCATCTCTAATGCTTGTAAATAACTTCTGTCACCTGTCATATGCCTTGAGCACCCCCTATCCAAATACCATTTGGATGCTCTCAGGCGACCCTGCAAACAAACTTAAGTTGTAACTTTTGGTACCCAAATTTTCTTGGGTCCTTGATGGTTAGTCTTAGGGATCCAGCGCAAATGTCTAGTTGTGCATGTGCTGACAGTGTGTCCTAGCTGGTTACAATGACTACACACAACAAAAGCATTCTTCATGTGTGTAGTGTTGTTAAATTTCTATTTTTTTTTGTAAGTATATTGGTTAACCTTTCTAGGATTTTAATTCCTTTTTCCTTTACAAATTGTGGCGTTGGATACATTTCAAGATACATAATATTTTCTTCATTATGTGGAGGTGTATATCCTACTCCATATTTCTTCTTACCTGTCCCAGAACCTTTTAGTCTAACAAACATAGATGTTTTACAGTTTGATATTTTCTCTATGGTAGCTCTTAGATAGTTGTTTTCTTCTTTTAATTTTTCTTCATGTTTAAGTTCTTTTAAATTTGATTCTATTTCCATGATTTTACTATTTTTATTTTTGAAGTCCACACAGTAATTTATTTGATCTTTTAGTTTCATTTAAACTTTGTCCTAACCTTTTTGCTTCATTTTTCAGGAAGGTGTTGGCCTTTTCATGATTTAGCAAATTTAGCTTAACTATTTTTATTTTCTTAACTACTATTTTATATTTTTCATATAATTCGTTGAAGGCATCTTCAAGACTATCAGAATCATATTCAGAACATGATGTGAAAGAAGTTTCAGAATTTACCTAATCCAGTCCTGCCATGAGGGCTAGATTTGCCTTTTCTTCTTCTTCAGATTCTGAACTAGAAGAGTCTGAACTGGTGGCTTCTTCATTATCCCATGCTGCTGCCATTGCCTTTTTCTTGTACCTTCTAAATTTCTTTTCTTTGCCTTTCTTCTTCTCAGATCATTCTGCTTGATCCTTCTTCTTCAGCTTATGACATTCAGACTTGTAATGTCCTGGTTGATTGCACTCGTAGCATGTTGGTTCCTTCTTCTTGTCCTTCTTGAAGAATCTCTTTGAACCAAACTTCTTCTCTTCGCAAGGATCCTTTGCAGTTTCCTTGACAGCATAGCTTCATCATCACTGTCATCTGATTTCTCCTTTGAATCTTCAGAGGAGGAAGAATCTGCAACCTTCAAAGCATTTGGCATTTTCTTTTTCGATGAACTTTTAGAAAATCATTCATTGTTAATTTCATGAGCCATTAAGGATCCGATTAGCTTATCAATGGAAAGTTGAGTTAGTTCATGTGCTTCCTCAATGGCAGTGACCTTGGGGGTCCAAACATTTGTTAATGATCTTAGGATTTTTCTTACAGTTTCTTCATTTGTAAGAACTTTTCCTAGAGAACTCAGTCCTACTATTATATTTGAAAAACGATGTACATCTGAGTTATGTTTTCATTTGGAAGCATTTTAAATTGTTCATATTGGGATACAAGAATATCTATCCTAGTTTGTTTTACTCTATCAGTTCCTTCATATGTAACTTGTAGTTTATCCCACATTTCTTTAGCAGTTCTACAAGCTGATAGTCTATTGAATTCTCCTTTAGATAGAGCACAACATAGATAATTTTTAGTCTTATAATTCAAGGACATATTCCTCTTATCAGCTATGGAGAGAGCAGAGGTAGATTCACCAAGAATATCAAAATCACCTTGTTCTATTACCTGCCACAGATCAAAATCTATGCCTCTGATGAAGCACTCCATCTGCATCTTCCAATATTGATAGTCTTCACCATCAAAGAATGGTGGCCTTGTAACAGACTGGCCTTCATAGTTGTGACTTTCAGCTGCCATCTCTTCTCAAATCTTTCAATTCTTTTGAGAAGACCTCGTTCTGATACCACTTGTTGGATCGAGATGGCACGAATGTTGTCCTAGAGGGGGGGTGAATAGAATTTCTTGACCTTTTAAATTTTATCTAAAATTAGACAACACTA
Source organism: Colocasia esculenta (assembly GCA_014218235.1). Lineage (NCBI taxonomy): Eukaryota > Viridiplantae > Streptophyta > Magnoliopsida > Alismatales > Araceae > Colocasia > Colocasia esculenta. Next base: position 40,104 of record JACBKR010003164.1, read on the forward strand.
AATAGAACTGTTAGAATTTAGTGTTGTGTGTGATTCAAGTGTAAATTGGCGGAAACAATCACACAAATGCATATGGAATTTTATCCTGGTTTGGCCCTTCCCACATGGAAGTCCTACATCCAGTCCTCAAGTAAACCACTTGAGATTTCACTAACTGTCAAGAATACTTGGCCTTCTCTCACCCTTGAGAGGTATTACAAGTCCACTTGCTCCTAAGCAAGTCTTCCCTCAACAGGATACAACAACTACCTTATACAAGGTCTTCCCTTCACAAGAGGGGTACTGCAGGAACAAACCTCCTGCGGGTTTACACAGACAGAATTGAAATATCACTAGTTGGTCTACTCCAAAGAATGAGCAAACACATCAAATTCAGAAAGGAGTAAAATAGGAACTACAGCTGTGATCCTTTCTGAATCAGGAAGGGTGACTAAAGGATATCTAATTACAAATTCCACCCAACACTCAACAAGACTTTTGTGAGGAAGAGAGATTGGAGATTTCTGATTGAAGAGGCTCTCAATTGTTGCAGCTCAGGAGAAGGCTTGTAGAAGCTCTTGCTAGCAGAAGGCAGGAGAGAGTTGAATGAATTGCTAGCTGGTTTCACTTGGTTGGTGTATTGGTGTCTCCTCTTGTTCAAACTTCAGCTTCTATATATGCTTTAGAGGATGTGTCTGTTTGAAACTATCCGTTGAAGATCTAGCCGTTTGAGGAGTGGTCTTTGATCCTTTGGGTGCAGATGAGATTTTGATTATCCATTAGTTCTTCAGCTTTTTAGCTTTCCAACGGCTTCAGACCATGCTTGTAGCTTCTCAGCTTAGATGTCAGCTTCTAATTAATGTTCTGTGAAAGCTCCATGCTGAAAACGTGCATAATAAATGATCTGCAACAAGGACAAGACAAAAGAAAAAGATACCTCCATACCTTCTGAGGTAGGTGAGTCAGAGATATATATAAAAGTATGGAAACCTCGGACAGACACAAGTTCAGTGCAAAATAAATACAGACAGACATTTGCATCAAAAGATAAGATGAGGTTCTAATAGTGGTAGGTGAGCCTCTATCAGATACCCCATGCGCCTAATGGCATTAACTGCAAGACATCTGTTGAACGAAAAGAAAACCTGAACTTGTGACATAAAGCAAGAGACCAATTTGAATAAATGTTTCAGACATTTTTATACATAATTTTCTGTAGTTGTTTTAAGTACAATATATCCTATCTGTCAGAATATATTAAATAATAATAGCATGACAGGATATAATTTTGAATGATATACATATGCTATGTGTTCTATAGAAGATATCATTAAGCAAATGTAATACCAAACAATCAACATTTCATGAAACTATAAAATAGTATTTGCATGGAAAAAGTTGAAGTACAGAAGTTGTCAGGGAAGTCGGAGACAAAAAGAGATGTAATTCGACTCTCTAGAGTCGGAGTCTATGACATGAGAAATAGATTAACATTTGACTCCACAGAAGTCCCAGAAGGAATTCGACTTCATAAAGTTGGAGTGAACATGTAACGTCGCGTGCTTTTCGGATCCATGCGGATCATGTGTGTTGTGGTTATGGCGGCCGTTATGAGGCCATTGTGAGTTGGTTGTGTGGAATGTATGGTGTGGATGTGTGGCTTGAACAGGTGAAGTGCAGGTTTGGTCCTGAAATGGAGTAGGACCTGCTGCAGTTGAGTTAGAGTTGGCGGCCAGGGGTGGCCGTTGACTTGTTGGCGTCCAGGTGTGTGGCCGTTGACTGCATGATCTTGGCGGCATTAGATGTGGTCGTTGATGATGGCGGTTGCCATTGGCGGCAGAGGGGTTGACGCCAACCTGAGAATTCTGCAGGTTATAGGGTCACCCGAGGGCAGGTTTCCTACCCTGTTCTCATTCTCCCTTGCCCCAGCTTCTTGTCCCAGTGTTCCTGAAGCTTCCAATAGGTACTGAAGGGTGCTTGGAGGATCGTGGGACGTGTGGCGTTGCTGAATTACGCGAGGAAATGCTGTGGCGTGATGCAATTCCCGTGGGAGCTCGCGGAGGGTTCGGTGTGAACCGGGAGATTGCGGGAGGTTTTAACGCGTTATGAGGTAGGGGACGAACCCGGTTAGCTCTGTACAAACATTAAAATGCGACTTAAACACCGGAATTAGCATGTTAATGTGTTTTCGGATTAAGTTGCACCATGCGGGGTTAATGGGTGGTTTGAGTAATTTAGTGAACGAAGCATGCTGTATTGGGTTGTTTAGGATTTATGCATGTAAAAAGAACTGTTTTTGTATGTTTTACCGTTGTTTTAACGGTTGGAAAACCTATAGAATCGGTTTAGGGTTTCTGCAGGAAATGGAGCTGAAGATCTTGGCGTCAACATCGATGGACGCCAGGTTCATCAGCTGGGATATAAACGGCCAGATCCCTTGCCGTCTACTTCCCATAAGCGGCAATCGATGTTGCCGCCAACATGTGTGTGAACAGAAATAGCTGATTATGGTATTTATCGATAATGTATGGTGCGTTGGCACCTGTGGTGCACTGAGTGCACATGGTTTCTGTGTTTAGCATACGGGGTATGCGGTTAGTTACTTACCTTCGAGGTTGCGTGTTGTTCACGCGAGTCCAGTTGGGTTCACGTGTGGTGGACCGTTGTTACTTGAGATTTCACGTGGTTTGTGTGTGACGTGCACGTGGTTTTGTGTATTTGGCGAGTAGTACGATGCCTACCGTAGTTACCTCTCCAGTTGGGTGCCCCAGGTTCTTTGTGAGCCATGCTATTAGCTCGGGGCTTTGTCCTGGTACTTGTGTTGTACCGTCGAGGTCTGTGTCGTCTGACCTGGACACCCTCACTCCTTTGCTTGAGTTGTACGTCCGACTGAGGGAAAGACGACAATGGACAGTGACACTTGTGTTTGTCTTTAGTCACTTGTAGCGCGCTCGTAGTTGGGGGTACGGACACCAGTAGACGTACTGGACCCCAACTAGTCCTTTTCCAGTGCCTCACTCTAGAGAGTTCCGGGCCAGGATCTCCAGAGGTGCCAGGCATGGGCCTGTGACCGTGTGGTTCGCAGGTGGTGGTGTTTGGTTGGTCTCCACAGTTGCTTGACCTTTTCACGTGGAGCGGCAGCTGGACCTTTCATCCATGGCTGCGAGACTGAGAGGTAGACTTGTGTTAGCTTGTCCGAGTCAGTTTCTGGTGTCGCGAACCAGTTCACGTGGCTCGTGTTTGGCTGTCTCTACTTTAGCTTGTACACCTGTACTGGTTTGCCGTTTAATTATTACAGTTGTTTTTCGTAGTCGGCAGACGGTGAGTACTCTTACAGCTTTAATATTCTGTTTAGCTGTTCTATAAATTGTTGGTATTGTTTACTGTTTCCGTACTTGTGGTTTTGGTTTGCTCGGTGTTGGGGGAGTTCCCTACTGAGCCAGTGACTATAGAGGCTCACCCCTACCCCCACAGGTGAGAGCGAGGAGGACGTTTCACGACCGTCGTCCGGTTCTGAGCCGCGCTGTAGCGGTGCAGGGTCGGTACCTCCAGCTATGTAGTAGCAGCTCCAGCAGTGTAGTGTAGCTAGTTTGTTTATTTCTTCAGTTGTACCTCGGGGTATGCCCCAGGCTCTTGTACTTCTTTTCAGTTTTGTGGAAATATGCTATGTAACTTTTGAAATATATTTAAAGTGTGATGTGTTCCTTTATGTTTACACGGACTGTGGTTTGGTATCCCTTGCGAGGCTTCGGCCCGTTCGCGGGAGGCGGACTCGGATCAAGTACGTTATCGGTTTAACGGGCTTGGCCGAGACGTTCCGTCATAGTTGGTATCAGAGCAAGGTCCGTGTTATATAAGGAAATTAATAAGATACATAGCCTTATTTCAGTCTTTGTACACTGCTGGTAGGGACCCTGGTTTTTGATAATTTGTTGTTTTAATTTTGTTTGGTATTTTGCTTATGTAGAAATTTCTGGAATGGCTGATAGAAGAGAGTGGGGTGGTGGAGGAGATGATCCAGAGGAAAGTAACCAGCGTATGATAGAAAGAATTTGGGAAAGCCTCACGGATTTCGGGCAAGAATGATCAGCAGGAGCCGCACCACCTATTGTAGTGCCACCTGGGGATGGAGAGAGTGTACCTGTAGCTCCAGTTCCGCCAAGAGTTGAGGTGCCTTTTGTAGCACCTGTGCCACCACCACCACCAGTGCTATTAGCAGAGGAACCAGTGATGCAAGTTGAAAAGTTTCTGAGATTGCAGCCACCTACTTATTCAGGAGGGCCGAATCCAGATACAGCAGAGCATTGGGTTCATGAAATTGAAAGGGTTTTTGCAACTATGAGGTGCCCGGCAGCAGATAGAGTTGTCTTAGCTGCTTATCAGTTTAGGGGCTTTGCCTTGGAATGGTGGCGACTGAAAATGCAGACCACCTTTGCAGGCAGGACAGAAGAGGCTATTACTTGGTCGGAATTTCTTGATGTATTTAACGATACATTCTTTTCGATTCAAGTGCAGCAAGTAAAAGAGAGCAGTTTCGGACTCTCCAGCAAGGTAACTCTTCAGTTTTAGAGTACCAGATGAGATTTATGGCACTTAGCCGTTATGCGCCTTATGTGGTTTCAGATAATAATATGATGGTTGAGTATTTTATCAGAGGTTTGAGAGTGGAGTTGCAGGATGCGATAGTACCTCTTATGTGCAAGACAGTGGAAGAAGCAGCCCAGAGAGCAGCTACTTTAGAGAGGTCTATTCGGACTCGTCAGGTGGGCGAGTCAGGCTCAGGTAGTTTTCGGCTACCAATGCAGTCAGTGGGTGCAAGTAAGGGTAAAGCACCAGCAGGACCTTCTTCATCAGGTTTTGGTAAGTGGGGTCAGAAATTGAAGTAAGCATTTAAAGGAAAAGGAAGAGGATGGGGAGGTCGTCAGCAGTTTCAGCAAGGCCGAGGTAAACTGAGGTGTAGGAGTCGCACAGAGCACTGCCAGGCAGCCTATTACTCCACCAGGATGTCGGTGTTATAATTGTAATCAACTGGGGCATTTGATCCGCAATTGTCCCTATCCGAGAGAATATGGGTATGGAAGAGGTGTGCAGCAGCAACAGCCTCAGCAGTTTCAGCAGCCACAGGCAAGTCGTGGCAGAGGAGCACCGCAGCAGCGAGGAAGAGGCCGGGTTATGGCTATCACCCGAGCCCAGGCGGAGGCATCGAATATGATAGAAGGTACTTTACCTCTTTATGATTATTCAGCAAGAGTTTTATTTGATTCGGGTGCCTCTCATTCTTTCATTTCCGAAGAATTTCTGGATTGTATAGCTCATCCTTTAGAAGAGAAATCTTGTGAGTTAGTAGTGGAAGTTCCTTTGGTGAGTTCCTGCTCACTTCAAGTTATATAGATGAAGCCCCTGTTATGATTGAAGGGAACCAGATGCCGGGTCGGTTGTATGCCCTGCAATTGTCAGATTATGATATTATTGGGTATGGATTGGCTTGAGATGTATGGAGCAATGTTAGATTGCAGAAAGAAAAGGATCAGGTTTTGTCATCCTAATGGTGCAGTATTTGAATATCAAGGTATGCCTTTTTATACCTCTAAGTTTCTAATTTCTGCAATTAAAGCTAGAAAGTTGATAAATGCTGGATGTGTGGCTTATTTAGCCTCGGTAAGTTGGTAGAAGCTAGTCAGCCAGTGGAAGCAGTTCCCGTGGTTAGGGAATTTGCTGATGTTTTTCCTGAGGATTTGCCTGGTTTAGCTCCACATAGGGAAGTGGACTTTACTATTGAGTTGCTGCCAGGTACCATGCCGATTTCTAAAGCTCCATATCGGATGGCACCAGCAGAACTTAAAGAGTTGAAAAAGCAGTTAGAAGAATTGTTGCAGAAAGGGTTTATTAGACCGAGTCATTCCCCGTGGGGAGAGGTGTTATTTGTGAAAAAGAAAGATGGAAGTTTTCGGATGTGTATTGATTATAGAAAGTTGAATGATGTGACCATTAAGAATAAGTACCCGTTGCCGAGGATAGATGATTGTTTGATCAATGCAATCAGCAAAAGTATTTTCTAAAATTGATTTGAGGTCCGGGTACCATCAGTTGAGAATTAAAGAGGAGGATATAGATAAAACAGCTTTCAGAACCAGATATGGTCACTTTGAGTTTGTGGTTATGCCATTTGGGTTGACTAATGCTCCTGCAGGTTTTATGGATCTGATGAATAGAATTTTCCATCCATATTTAGACCAATTTATTGTGGTCTTTATTGATGATATTCTAATTTATTCAGCATCTGAAGCGGAGCATGCAGCTCATTTGAGGTTTACTCTGCAGTTGCTAAGAGATAACCAGTTGTTTGCCAAATTCAGTAAGTGTGAATTCTGGTTAAAAGAAATTCAATTTTTGGGTCATGTTATCTCAGCTAAAGGAGTAGCAGTGGACCCAAGTAAAGTGGAAGCAGTGATGAGATGGGAAGTGCCTAAGACAATAACCGAGATTAGAAGTTTTCTGGGATTGGCAGGTTATTATAGGCACTTTATTCAAGATTTTTCTAAGATTGCAGCACCTATGACCAAGTTGACCAGGAAAGGTGTGCCTTTTGTGTGGTCCGGTGAATGTCAGAAAAGTTTTATGGAATTGAAGAAAAGACTTACATCAGCACCTATATTGACATTACCGGCAGGGAGTGGTGGTTTTGTGTTGTATACTGATGCTTCAAGAAAAGGACTTGGCGCAGTGCTTATGCAGCATGGCAAGTGATAGCTTATGCGTCCAGGCAATTGAAGCCAGCAGAAGAGAATTACCCCACTCATGATTTGGAATTGGCAGCGGTGTGTTTGCTTGAAAATGTGGAGGCATTATCTATATGGCGAGAGATTTGAGATCTTCACAGATCATAAAAGTTAAAGTATATTTTCTCGCAGAAAGATTTGAATCTTCGTCAGCGCAGATGGATTGAGTTTGAAGGATTATGATTTCAGTTTGGCTTACCATCCGAGTAAGGCCAATGTTGTAGCAGATGCCTTGAGCAGAAAGGCATATGAATCTGATGATGATTAAAGAATGGAAGTTGTATGAAGAGGTAATGGAGAACTCCTTGTATGTGCCCAGTAGTCAGCGACGGGCAATACTAGCTGCTAGTGCTGTAGAGCCGTCTTTGTATTGGCAGATTGTTGAAGCTCAAAAAGCTGATGTAAATTTAGCTGAAATTGTGAAAATGGAAGGAGTTACCATTGATGATAATTGTGTAGCTAAGGACTCAGAGGCAGTTGTTTGTTCCAGCTGAAAGAGAGGTGAAGCAGTGAGTGTTGGAAGAGGCTCATAAATCTAGGTACACTATTCATCCGGGTAGTACTAAAATGTACCATGATTTAAGAAAGCATTTCTGGTGGCCTCATATGAGAAAGAAATAGCGGAATTTGTTGCAAGGTGTGCTATCTGTCAGCAAATTAAAGCAGAGCATCAGAAGCCTGGAGGTCTATTGCAACCGTTACCCATTCCACAAGGAAGTGGGATGATATTGCTATGGATTTTGTGGCAGGTTTACCAAGGTCGAGTTCAGGGCATAATGGAATATGGGTGTTTGTTGACAGATTGACCAAGGTGTGCAGATTAGTGGCAGTGAGTATGTCTTGGACAGTGGACAGAATAGCAAATATTTATGTTGAAAGAATGTTCACGACATGTAGTATTCCGAAGACTATTGTGTCTGATGGGATCCAAGATTTACTTCTGGTTTTTTGAGAGCCTACAAAAGTAATTGGTTCTAGCTGAGGTATAGCTCCGCTATCATCCCCAGACAGATGGTCAGACAGAGAGGACTATCCAAACAATTGAAGATATGTTGCGGGCTTGTTGTTTAGTTTGGGGAGGTAGCTGGGAGCATCATTTGGGAATGGTGAGTTCCTTATAATAATAGTTATCATACCAGTCTTGGGATAGCACCGTATGAAGCTTTATATGGAAGGCCATGTAGAACCCCATTGAACTGGCATGAAGTGGGAGAAAGGCAATTAGTGGGTCCTGAATTGATTCAGCAAACCACAGAAATAGTAAAGCTTATTAAAGAAAAATTACAGGCAGCTCAAAGCAGGCAAAAGAGTTATGCAGATATCCAGAGAAGACCACTTCAGTTTGAAGTGGGAGATTTTGTTTTCTTGAAAGTTTCCCCGAGTAAAGGTATTATGAGGTTTGGCAAGACTGGAAAGTTGAGTCCAAGGTATGTGGGACCCTTTCAAGTGTTAGAGAGAATTGGGGAAACAGCTTATAGACTGGATTTGCCAGCAGATTTTGCAGATACGCATGATATTTTCCATGTCTCTATGTTAAGGAAGTGTATTGAAGATCCAGCTCAAACAATCAGATATCAAGGTGGTGACCTGAGGCCGGATATGACTATGCCAGAGTATCCGGTGCAGATCACAGATCGAAAGATAAAGAATCTGAGAAATAAAGAAATCGAGTTGGTTAAAGTGAGATGGGAAAATAGGTTGGGTGGTGAGGATACGGGGAGTTAGCCGGGAAATGGCTAAAGGGTATCCCTATCTATTTGAATAAGCCTTTGTATTTTCTTTTTTTTTGATGATAGTGCTTGTAAAGGTATGTTTGTTTAAGTTGTTTAACTTTGAATTGTATTATGAATTTCGAGGTCGAAATTTTCTTTTTAGATGATAGTAATGTAACGTCGCGTGCTTTTCGGATCCATGCGGAACATGTGTGTTGTGGTTATGGCGGCCGTTGTGAGGCCATTGTGAGTTGGTTGTGTGGAATGTATGGTGTGGATGTGTGGCTTGAACAGGTGAAGTGCAGGTTTGGTCCTGAAATGGAGTAGGACCTGCTGCAGTTGAGTTAGAGTTGGCGGCCAGGGGTGGCCGTTGACTTATTGGCGTCCAGGTGTGTGGCCGTTGACTGCATGATCTTGGCGGCATTAGATGTGGTCGTTGATGATGGAGGTTGCCATTGGCGGCAGAGGGGTTGACGCCAACCTGAGAATTCTGCAGGTTATAGGGTCACCCGAGGGCAGGTTTCCTACATATTCTCATTCTCCCTTGCCCCAGCTTCTTGTCCCAGTGTTCCTGAAGCTTCCAACAGGTACTGAAGGGTGCTTGGAGGATCGTGGGACGTGTGGCGTCGCTGAATTGCGCGAGGAAACGCTGTGGCGTGGTGCAATTCCCGTGGGAGCGCGAGGGTTTGGTGTGAACCGGGAGATTGCGGGAGTTTTTAACGCGTTCTGAGGTAGGAAACGAACACGGTTAGCTCCGTAGAAACATTAAAATGCGACGTAACCACCGGAATTAGCATGTTAATGTGTTTTCGGATTAAGTTGCACCATGCGGGGTTAATGGGTGGTTTGAGTAATTTAGTGAACGAAGCATGCTGTATTGGGTTGTTTAGGTTTATGCATGTAAAAAGAACTATTTTTGTATGTTTTACCGTTGTTTTAACGGTTGGAAAACCTATAGAATCGGTTTAGGGTTTCTGCAGGAAATGGAGAAGATCTTGGCGTCAACATCGATGGACGCCAGGTTCATCAGCTGGGATATAAACGGCCAGATCCCTTGCCGTCTACTTCCCATAAGCGGCAATCGATGTTGCCGCCAACATGTGTGTGAACAAAAATAGCTGATTATGGTATTTATCGATAATGTATGGTGCGTTGGCACCTGTGGTGCACTGAGTGCACATGGTTTCTATGTTTAGCATATGGGGTATGCGGTTAGTTACTTACCTTCGAGGTTGCGTGTTGTTCACGCGAGTCCAGTTGGGTTCACGTGTGGTGGATCGTTGTTACTTGAGATTTCATGTGGTTTGTGTGTGACGTGCACGTGGTTTTGTGTACGTGGCGAGTAGTATGACGCCTACCGTGGTTACCTCTCCAGTTGGGTGCCCCAGGTTCTTTGTGAGCCAGGCTGTTAGCTCGGGGCTTTGTCCCAGTACTTGTGTTGTACCGTCGAGGTCTGTGTCGTCTGACCTGGACACCCTCACTCCTTTGCTTGAGTTGTACGTCCGACTGAGGGAAAGACGACAATGGGACAGTGACACTTGTGTTTGTCTTTAGTCACTTGTAGCGCGCTCGTAGTTGGGGGTACGGACACCAATAGACGTACTGGACCCCAACTAGTCCTTTTCCAGTGCCTCACTCTAGAGAGTTCCGGGCCAGGATCTCCAGAGGTGCCAGGCATGGGCTTGTGACCGTGTGGTTCGCAGGTGGTGGTGTTTGGTTGGTCTCCACAGTTGCTTGACCTTTTCACATGGAGCGGCAGCTGGACCTTTCGTCCGCGGCTGCGAGACTGAGAGGTAGACCTGTGTTAGCTTGTCCGAGTCAGTTTCTGGTGTCGCAAACCAGTTCACGTGGCTCGTGTTTGGCTGTCTCTACTTTAGCTTGTACACCGTACTGGTTTGCCGTTTAATTATTACAGTTGTTTTTCGTAGTCGGCTGACGGTGAGTACTCTTACAGCTTTAATATTCTGTTTAGCTGTTCTATAAATTGTTGGTATTGTTTACTGCTTCCGTACTTGTGGTTTTGGTTTGCTCGGTGTTGGGGGAGTTCCCTACTGAGCCAGTGACTATAGAGGCTCACCCCTACCCCCACAGGTGAGAGCGAGGAGGACGTTTCACGACCGTCGTCCGGTTCAGAGCCGCGCCGTAGCGGTGCAGGGTCGGTACCTCCAGCTGTGTAGTAGCAGCTCCAGCAGTGTAGTGTAGCTAGTTTGTTTATTTTCTTCAGTTGTACCTCGGGGTATGCCCCAGGCTCTTGTACTTCTTTTCAGTTTTGTGGAAATATGGCTATGTAACTTGTGAAATATATTTAAAGTGTGATGTGTTCCTTTATGTTTACACGGACTGTGGTTTGGTATCCCTTGCGAGGCTTCGGCCCGTTCGCGGGAGGCGGACTCGGATCAAGTACGTTATCGGTTTAACGGGCTTGGCCGAGACGTTCCGTCACAGAACACATTCGACTTCCTGGAGTTGGATATCAACGTAGAGATTTCGACTTCCTAGAGTCGGAGAGTAGACTTCGATTTTTGGAAGTTGGAATGAGGTCTTCGAATTCTATACCCTACTTCGACTTTTCAAAGTCAGAGTCTAGGATTCAACTTCTTAGGAGATAGAGTCCATACTTCGATTTCCAAAGATAGTCCTCTTCGATTTTCCAGAGCCGGAGTCCACAATCAGAGTTAGGATGATACATAGTGTATTCTGTGGACTTAGAAAATTTTCAAGATAGTGTTGATACAGTATTGTTCAAAATATGTTTTCTGTGATATATTCCAATAGATTAATTTGTAGAAAGTCTTTAAAAGGTTTTGTCATAGTAAAATCACAACGTTAAAATAATTTCTTAAATAATTTTCTTAGGGGATAGTTGCTCAACAAATAATACTAAATCAAATACATTTCATTGATAATTCAACTAATGTCTACTACAACCACTAATTCAGAGCCATTACTTAGGGCCCAATTGACATCATTACATTGAAGAAATGTAAAATGCTAAACTACGACTTTCAGGATAACGCTAGTACACCAAGGCACTATCGGATCACTCTTGGTCATCCCCTTCCTCGTGAGTGTAGTATGTAGCAACCTGAATTTTTGAGAAAAATAAAAAAATTAAATAAATTAAAAGCTCAGCTAAAGGGATATTCAATGAAAAGATCATTAAATAAAACCATTAAATGGAAAAGAGTAATGGGCTTTGCTTAATGATCCTCTAGAACTTATTGGGTCAAAATATGATTTACAAATAGTAAATAAAAGAAAATACCCTAAATTCGGAGTCTTAATATCTCCTAAATAGAAAAGGACTCTTTAAGCATTAAAAGAGGCAATAAGAGTTAGAATGGGATTCCTAAGCTACCCCTTATGATTTAGCATGAATTTAGATCCCTCCTAACCTAAATAGAGGTTGGAAAGCAGAAAGGAAGGTTGGAGTTAGGAAATCTCGTAATTAAGAGCAATTAGAATAGAAGTAGGAATAGGAACCCATACATGCATAAATACAGCTCTTAAACCCTCTTTGCCGACCTATCTCATTGCCAAGGTTGTTGGATGTGGAGAAGAGGCCAAGGAGGAGAGGATCTTGTGGGGAGAAGGCATTCTTGGAGATTCTTCCTCGTTCTTGGAGATTTTAACCCTAGAAGACAAATCGAGTCAAGGTAGGCATCTCACAAGCAAAGTTAAATCAAATCCATCTATAGGTAGTTCCAACACCAGGAACAAAAGCCCTCTTGTTTCATAATTTTCCTCGAGCTAACCTTTTGTTCTTGATTTTAGAAGTTCTGCAAACATGATAACTCCGAGTCATCATGTTTGAATCATATCTCCATATACACTTGATCCATGCTACAAAATTTTTACTGTGAGACACTTCATGTTGTTAGGGATCTTTTGCCCTTGAAAGCCCTAATTTTTGTTGAGCTTGTTGCTTGAATTAAATCAGTCCTGCTCTCTGTATCATGTTCTATGTACTCGTTATTGTTCATGCTCAAACCATGTTCAAACCATGCTCTATCTCTAATTCCTATTTACTTGAAGTACTCTCACATGTCTATTTCATTTGCCACTAGTTTCATGATTTTTCATCGTGTATACAATTAGTTATGATTTTCTGAATGACACTGTATCAAAATCTGATATTTCTGAACCGCAATCCAAGACAGAGTAGAACTCTGTCAGACTCAGGCCACGCACCTGAGAACGCTACGGCCCGATAGGTCCGTTCTCAAGCCCATCGCGACGTTTTGCTTGTCGCGTTCTGAACGTGACAGTACCCTACGTCACGTTCTGGCCTTCTGTCCTGGCAGCCCGGTTGCGACCCTTTTCAGGCCTGTCGCGATCTGCCCTGACCCTGTCGCGACCCTTACTGGCCTACGTCGCGTTCACAGGATTTTTGATGAAAACCATAAAATTTATTGCAATAAAGTATATTAATTGCCTTATTTTAAAGGACTTGTATTCGTTTCTTGCGTTGTTTATATACCGATATCGACGCTCTACTGTTCTAGAATTCCTCTAGAACGTTGAGCACCTATTTTTATATACACTTTTACTTGGCTTGTGGTGAACTCTCCGTCAGATATTCCTTTCGCCGGACTAGTGAACCCTTGCACAAGGCCTCCATAAGTCTCCTCTGATCATGGATTCCCACATGGTCGATGAGCCGGTTGTACCCTAACACCCATTACACCTTTAGGGATCGATATGATCCAAACGGCTAATAGAAGTTCGCTCTTACCTTGAATCACATTGGACCTCTGGACTTGTGCATAACATGGCCAGCAGGAAGATCGTGAATTCCACCTAACTGCCAATACGACGTGCGCGTGTTGTGCAATTGTTACTATCGCCTGTTTACTCGTTGTTTTACGTGATGTACCCTTAGCTCTCATCTATACTCTACTCGCTCGTCTATTCACATTCTCTCTACTATCTCGTCTATTCATCTAGTGCTCTTAACTATTCTTGGTACTCTATATTGGTCATTGACTGATTGTCTAAAGATACAATATAACCAATGCCTGGCAATATAAAGGGCCCAATCTAGTCCTGGGATGGTGCCTGAAAGTGCTAGTGCCCATGGGGGTTGAATGATCAGAGTGTTTGGCATTACACTCAAGTGCTATCTATCTCGACTATCTATATGACAATCAAAACACAACGTGCTATACTCTCTCGATGTCTAGAATGACAAACAAGTGCTATACTCGTCGTGCTATTATTATACTTGTGCTAGTTGTGCTATGGCCATCCTGCTATTCGTGCTATACTCGATACTTGTGCTATTTTTGGAAACTATACTCGATCTCGTGCTATTGTGCTATCCTGTTACCTGTTGTGCTATCTCTTGCTATATTTTGTCTCTCTTGTACCTGCTATCTTTAGATACTCTGCCATTAAATGCGTTAATTATTTAAAGCCTGCTTGAGCCTGAGATTTAAGTCCTACTGGGCTTTATCGCTCCCCCTACGTTATTTGATGTTGTGTTCTCAGGTGAGACCGAGGATGACACATACACTCACGAGGAAGGGAATGACCAAGAGTGACCAGGAGTACCCTCGAGTTATTATGCTATCTTAGAGTTGTAGTTAGTTATTTCCTTTTATGGCAATGTAATTGGGCCCTATAGAATGGCTCTGATATTAGTGGTTGTAACTAGACATTTGAAAAGTTATTATGAGAAAGATTTGCTTTAGTATTATTCAATGTGCAATGTTTGATGTCTAGTATTTGCTCTATACCTTTTTCTTGCAACTGCCTCGCGCTCTGATATCCGCGTCAGGGCGTGACAGGTATCCTCCTCAGTCTCACCTAAGACACATACAAATAATGCAGGGTGATGATAAGCCCAGTAAGACTTAAATCTCATGGTCGTCAGCCATGCTTTAAATGATTAATTTATTAAAAAGTAAAGTAACTAATGATAGAGAGAGTCAAGTAATATCGAGAGAGTAATTGCTCAAATTGCACATGTTCCAAGTATAGCACAGAGAGTAGGATGGCCATAGCACGAATAGTACAACATAGTACACGATAGCACATAGCACAATGAGTCAAGTATATTATAGCACTTTGATTGTAATTAGATAGTCAAGATAGATAGCACTTGAGTGTAATGCCAAACACTCTGGTCAATTAACTCCCGCGAGCATTAACACTTTTGGGTGCACCTCCCAGGACCTGACCGGGCCTCTTTACATTGCCAAGCATTAGTCATGTTTGGTATCATTAGACAATCAGTCAAATGGCCATAGAGAGTACTAAGAATAGATTAGAGTAATTGAAGAATAGACGAGAGTGTAGAGAGAACATGAATAGATGAGGGAATAGATTATAGATGAGAACTATAGGCCATATGCATAAAACGACATTAAAGCAAGTGATAGTAACTGTTGCACAATACCTTTGGGTACAGGTAGTCTTGTGAGTATCATAGTCTATCACCTGAATGTATCAATAACATGGTCAAGAGGGTGATGCGATGTCAAAATCAATACTATGGCGGTTGGAGCATGTCGTACAGGTCCAGCATAACCCCAAAAGGTATATAGGTGTTAATGGTACAACCAACTCGTCGACCATGAGGGAATGTATGGATAGAGAAGACTTACGGAGGCCTTGAACAAGGATTCACTAGTCCGACAGAAGGAATATCTGACGGAGAGTTTGTCCAAGTCAAGAAAAAGTGTTGAAACATGTTGCTCGACGTTCTTAGGGATTCTAGAACAGTGGAGTGCCGGTAACGGTATTCCAAAACAGCGAGAGAAAACGAAGACAAGTCCATTATTAAAAATAGGATAATTATGTACAATATTGAAGTAAATTACTAGATGTATTATAAGATATCTTAATACCATGGCAAGTCATATTGGATGGTTTCTACTGTGTGCATGTGATAGAGAAATCATGGACATAGAGAATCAAGGTATTTTTTTATTTTTTTTTGTAAAAAGGGGCGCAACAGGATCAGCGACCTGTCGAGTGCATTTCACCCCAGCAGGGTGAAATGGAACCACTCCTCCAGGCGATCACCTGCTACACTATGCTGTATATATATTGAAAAGATAGATACAAAGTCTGCAGGGCATACCTGTAACGACCCAAATCCGCATTACCAGTAACAACCAGTAACCCGAATTCTGACCCGCTAACCCACGAGACAAGCTCGGAAGGTAGGAAGTGAAAGTCCGAGGAGTATATGTAAGATACACACCATGCAAAGCTGTGAAATTCCACTATGAACATAATATATACAACTCAGAGTCTGAGCAAAGTACAGAGTACAGAAGTACAACAAAAGGTACTACTCACTGCAGCTAAGGAGCACCAACACCGGAGTGCTAGACTCGCCTAGAACGGGAGTCGACGAAGACCCACCTAAAGGGAGGGGAGTGAGTCTCAAGAAAGAGACCCAGTAGGAAAAGTAACCCCACCGGCAACAGAACTAAAGTGCGGAAAATAAATACACGTCGCACCACACACAAAACTGTAAACCTCGCGGCTCAGTAACACACACTCACACAAACACAGTAAGTAGGACTCAGCTAGGGTCTGTGGCTCGGCGTCCCGTCACCACAGAGGCTCTCAACCCCAGCCACGTGTGCACACTACAGACGCTCTCCTCTCGCGTCTGGTCCACGACCGGTTTTTCCCCTACGCTTGACCCTAGCAGTAGAGAAGGGGCTCCACGGAGACCGGCTCAAACACCACAAGGAGTACGCACAGGACAGAGTCGCACTCGGCGTCCTGGCTCACTAGCGGAGGACAACCACACGCTAGTCGTCTAGACGGAGTCGCACCCACGTCTAGGGAACACAACAGAAACGGGCACGCGTAACGCAACGGCGTACAACCGACGGAACACACTCAACGCCTGAAACTCCGTACAGTAAGAAACACCTCGTGTTACAATCATACTTCTATGCATAGGCGGAGTCACACTCTGAGCCTGGCCACATGTGCTATTAGGGCGGACATCACATGTCAATCGCCTCTAACACACAACTCAAGTCTGCTGGGACACAGATATTAACGGCCATATCGATTGCCGCCAATAAGAGGTAAACGGCATCCCTCATGCGTTAACATAACTAACGGCAATCGACTTGTCGTTTAATCACTTCTGAAGATCCCAAGTCAACAGATGTGGACGTTGATATCTTCAGTCCCCTAAACTCAGAACTGAACCGAATCAGTTCAAGGGTAGAATACTCACAGAAATCCGACTGATGGAGGGGAACACTTCCTCTCATCAATCCAAACTACCAGAATATTAAAATAAATAGTCTAGCACCTAGATTGTCCAATCACCCTCAATTCCGGCATGATACAACCCAACCCTAACCATGATTTGCACACCAATTCACTTAATTGGACATGCTGGTTTGCTGGGGAAGGTTATAGGGGTTAAGTCCCTACCTCAGAACGCTTAAACAATCCCCAAACAGCCACTACTCGCGCCGGATTCCCCGAAGGCTCCGCGCGAATCGCACCAAAACACTCGTTTCCCGCCGATCAAGCACCGCCACACGATCCAGGGCCTTCCCACGAGCTCAAATCAACCAAGAAGCTAAGGAAATGGAGAAAAGCTAAGGGAAGAAAGGAGACGAAAAGAGAAGAAGGTTCTGCTCTCGGGCTGCCCTATTTCAACAGGCCCTGACCAGTCGACGTCACATCTCTGGTCGCCTACTGAACCGCCTACAGACTGACGTCCAGATCCCCTGTCGCTGAGTTCGACATCAAACGTCCACATCGCTGGACGCTGACTCTGACTCAACGGCAAGCCCTGGCCGTCAACCACATAGGACCTCTAACAGACCCAATAAGGATCCACTAAAGACCCGAGACCTTACAGCCCTCCCCCCTTAAGGAATTTTGCCCTCAAAATTCAAACAACATAAGGAAAGAAAACTCACCAAAGAGGTACGGAACTGCTCGCGCATCTCGTCCTCCCGCTCCCATGTCGACTCACCACCGGAGTGCCGCTGCCGCGCAACACGACAACTAAGGGATTGCCTGTTTCCTTACCTCTGAACTCGGTGCTATCCTCAATGTGCAACGGAAACTCTGGTACAGTCAACACTAGAGTCACCTCAGACCACTCTGCACTCTGCAGAACATGAGACTCGTCAGAAAGGTACCTCCGAAGCATCGAACGTGAAACACATCGGTACTGCTGCCAACTCTGACGGAAGCTCAAGTCTGTACGCCAAACCTCCGACACGCTCAGAAATGGTGAAAGGTCCAATAAAGCGAGGACTCACTTTCCACGCCTAGCAAACCTCACCACTCCTTTCATAGGAGACACACGGACAAACACCTGGTCCCCTACCTGAACTCGAGCGGTCGTCTGTGTTGATCTGCATAACTCTTCTGCTGACTCTGAGCTGACTGAAGCCTCTGTCTCACAAGCTGAACTACCTCAACTGCCTGCTGAACTAACTCTGGCCCTGTGACAAACAATCTCGAACCAGTCAAGAGGAGTGCGACACGGTCGTCTGTACAAAGCCTCATATGGTGCCAACCCGATACTGGAGTGATAGCTATTATTATATGCAAACTCGACCAACGGCAAGTGAGCTGTCCATGACCCCTGCCACTCCAGACAGCAAGCTCTAAGCATGTCCTCTAAAGTCTGGATAGTCCGCTCTGACTGACCGTCTGACTGAGGGTGGTAGGCAGAACTAAAAGCTAACTCTGTCCCCAAAGCTCTCTGGAAACTGCGCCAGAATCCAGAAGTGAAGCGAGGATCCCTATCTGACACAATAGAGATCGGCACTCCATGCAAAGGAACAATCCGCTCTATGTACACACGGCCAACCTACTCACAACCCACTAGTCCTGACAGGTAAGAACTGGCAGTCTTCGTCAATCTGTCCACAAGAACCCAAATGCTGTCAAAACCTCCAGCTGTCCTCGGCAAACCACAAACAAGTCAGTCGTCACATGGTCCCACTTCCACATCGGAATCTCTAACGGCTGCACAGTCCTCCTGGACGCTGATGTTCGGCCTTCACCTGCTGACAGACCAAACACCTAGCACAAAAGCCGCTATGTCTCTCTTCATCCCAGGCCACCAAAGACGTCTCAACCTGTGATACATCTTGGTCGCCCCTGGATGAATAGAGTACCTGGAACCATGTGCCTCCTGCAACACGACTCTCCTGATAGACTCCTCAATAGGAACATAGAGTCTATCTCGGAACCTAACAGTCCCGTCCTCACAAAGCTCAACCTCTGGGAGAAGCAACACACTGTGCAACTCGGGATCTGCCTGCTGGCCTCAGCAACCTGTCTCACAACGGCGGGAGCCGCTAACAAACTGCCCAACACAGACTGTCGACGACTGGACGAAACTCTGAAAGACCCCTCTGTCGCAGACTGCCACAACTGCCACTCTCTAGCATCAGATGACTCATCTGTGCTTTCCTACTCAAGGCATCTGCAACTACATTCGCCTTTCCAGGCTTATACTCAATGCTGAAATCATAGTCTTTCAGATATTCCATCCATCGACGCTGCCTCATATTCAGATCCCTCTGAGAAAACACATATCTCAAGCTCTGGTGGTCGGTACGGACTACAAACTCACTCCGTACAGGTAAAGACCCCAAATCCGCAAAGCAACACCACAGCTGCAAGCTCTAGGTCGTGGGTCGGGTAACTCTCCTCGTGGGGCTTAAGCTGGCGAGACGCAGCCACCACTCGGCCTTGCTGCATCAGACCGCACCCAAACCAACACCTGAAGCATCTGTGCAAACCTCAAAACCCTCCTCACCTGAAGGTAAGGCAAGAACTGGCGCCGACGTAAGCAGTCGCTTCAACTCTATGAAGCTCTGCTCACACTGCTCCGACCACAAAATGGAACTCCCTTACTCGTCAACCGAGTCAAGGGTGCAGCAACCTGAGAAAAATCTCGAACAAACCTGCGGTAGTAACCTGCCAAACCCAAAAGCTACGGATCTCAGACACAGATCTGGGACTCTCCCACTGCAAAACTGCCTCAACCTTCGCTGGATCCAAGAAACTCCCTCACCTGAGATCACGTGCCCCAAGAAGTGAACCTGTTGTAGCCAAAACTCACACTTACTAAGTTTGGCATACAACTGGTGCTCTCGCAGGTCTGCAACAAGATCCTCAGGTGCTCGGTGTGCTCCTCCTCCGAAGCGGAGTATACCAGAATGTCGTCAACAACACTACTACACAAACTGGTCCAAGAATTGGTGGAACACCCAGTGCATCAGATCCATGAAGGCTGCTGGAGCATTGGTGAGCCCAAACGGCATCACCAAAAACTCAAAGTGTCCATATCTGGTCCGAAAAGCAGTCCTCTCAATGTCAAAATCTCTAATCCGCAACTGATAGTAGCCCGACCTCAAGTCGATCTTCGAAAAGACACGAGCGACTGAAGCTGATCAAAGAGATCATCAATCCTAGGCAAAGGATACCTATTCTTGATGGTCCTTGATTTAGCTTCCTATAATCAATACACAATCTCAGGCTACCATCCTTCTTCCGGACAAACAAAACAGGTGACCCCCACGGAGAAAAGCTAGGACGAATATAGCCCTTCTCCAACAACTCCTCAAGCTGCCTCTTCAACTCCCTCAACTCTGCTGGTGCCATACGGTACAGTGCCTGAGCAAAAGGTAAACTGCCAGAACCAACTCTACAGTAACTCAATCTCTCTCTCAGGTGGTAGACCAGGCAACTCTTCCGGAAAAACATCCGGAAACTCACACACTAAGGAATGTCCCCCATTCCCGAGGCAATCTGGTCAAGAGTCACTGCAGAAACTAGGAAACCCTGACACCAGAAGCAAGTAACCTCCCTGCCCTCAAAGCAGAAACTAAAAAGCGAGAAGTAAGAGGTACGATACCCTGGAAGTAGAACGCCGCTTCCCCAGGTATCCGCAAGTGCACCCTCTTCTTCTGGCAATCCATCACTGCACCATACCGCTCTAACCAGTCCATACCCAAAATCACATCATAATCATGTAACTGCAAAGCAAACAGACGAGCTGACAACCACTGATCCTGCAACTGCACAGGTACCTCCTCGAGAAGTAGGACGTAAGGACAAAGTCCCCTGTCGGCAACTCTACTGCCAACTCAACAGACTCTCCCGAACTCAACTCTCCAAGGGAGTCTAAAACTCCTCAGATACAAAGAGTGAGAGGCACCGGAATCAAACAAAACTCTAGCTGTACAACCAAAAACTGAAACATTACCTTCCACCAGGTGAGCTGCCTCCGCATCTGCACGGGTCAAGTGAGTACACGACCTCTACCTCTCGACCCACCAGAACCTCTGGTTGCTGATGCTGCTATACGGGTGCCTGCTGCTGCTGCACTCGGGGCGGAGTCTGAGTCTGCTGGCGGCACACGAGGTAGCAAAGGACAATCTCGCGCCATGTGACCCATCTGGTCACACCGGTAACACTAACCAGCAAAAGTACGATGTACCTACTACGAAGGCTGTCCTATCGGCTGCTGAACACTCCCAACTGACTATTGCCTCTGCTCTGCCTGCCTCCTATCACGCCGAAACTTCCTCCGAGATCCTGACTTCACCGTCGTCCCAGTAGAAGTGGACGCGTAGGAAGTCGCAGTCCTCGGGGTCGTCTGCACACTACCCTGTTGCTGTCGAGGCTGAGAAGGAACTACATGTGTCTGAACCTCTGCGCTCCGAGCACGAGTCCGTAGGTGTCTGCCTCCAACGCTACCGCTGTCTGATAGGCCGCATCCAAGTCTGTGACACGAGCAACTATCAGTGCCTGCCTGAGCTCTGGCCTCAAGCCCCTCACGAACTGCTGAGTCCTCAGACCCTCATCTACCATAATCTGCGGAGCATAGCGCCCTAGCTCTACAAATCTGACCCTGTACTGCACTACAGTAAAGTCCCTCTGCTGCAAGTCCAGAAACTGGTACACCTCTCCGTCCGAACGTAAATAGGACAGAAGGCTCTCTCAAAAGAAACGACAACTCCTGCCACAGAATCTGCCTAAGTGGACGAGACTGAAAAGTAGTCCCCACTCTTGGACCACCAAGAAACGCCTGCGCCTGCAACTGGTAACTGGCTAACAGCACTCGCTCCTCGGGAACACACTCCATGGAATGAAAAGTCCCTCTCCACTGCATCTAACCATGCCCGCGCTGCATCTGGATCAGGCTGGCCCAAAACTGAGGAGGCTGAAACTGCAAGAAACTCCCTCAACACCTTCCCAGTACCACCCTGGGGTACCGGCGCCTCACGGTGCTGAGCAACAAACTGAGCCATCCCCTCAAGAAATCGAGTCATGTCTAATCCCTGAGCTACCTGGGTGGAGGTGGCGGCGGCGGAACAATACCACTGTGCGCATCCTGTGGCAAAGGCTGCGTCTGCTGAGGTGGCAGAGCATCTCCAGCCTCCTGACGAGTCACCTGCTCAGCTACTCCCTCTCTAGGACGTCGCCTAGGCGCCATAGACTATACACAGAGCAAAAATACACACATAATATACTAACTAACTCCGGGTTAAATAGTAAATAGCTGCAGCTGTACTCTTTATGCTCTCTGAGTTAACATGATGGCATTTCCTTATATATATCTCATCAGACCAACCTCTGATACCAAACTGTAACGACCCAAAATCCGCATTACCAGTAACAACCAGTAACCGATTCTGACCCGCTAACCCACGAGACAAGCTCGGAAGGGTAGGAAGTGAAAGTCCGAGGAGACTATATGTAGAAGATACACACCATGCAAGCTGTAAAATTCCACTATGAACATAATATATACAACTTAGAGTCTGAGCAAGTAAGAGTACAGAAGTACAACAAAAGGTACTACTCACTGCCTAAGGAGCACCAACACCGAGTGGCTAGACTCGCCTGGAACGGGAGTCGACGAAGACCCACCTGAAGGGGGGAGTGAGTCTCAAGAAAGAGACCCAGTAGGGAAAGTAACCCCACCGGCAACAGAACTAAAGTGCGGAAGTAAAGACTGAAAGTAAATAGACGTCGCACCACACACAAAACTGTAAACCTCGCGGCTCAGTAACACACACTCACAACAACACTAGTAAGTAGGACTCAGCTAGGGTCTGTGGCTCGGCGTCCCGTCACCACAGAGGCTCTCAACCCCAGCCACGTGTGCACACTACAGACGCTCTCTCTCGCGTCTGGTCCACGACCGGTTTTTCCCCTACGCTTGACCCTAGCGGCAGAGAAGGGGCTCCACGGAGACCGGCTCAAAACCACCACAAGGAGTACGCACAGGACAGAGTCGCACTCGGCGTCCTGGCTCACTAGCGGAGGACAACCACACGCTAGTCGTCTAGACGGAGTCGCACCACATCTAGGGAACACAACAGAAAACGGACGGTAACGCAACGCGCGTACAACAGACGGAACACACTCAATGCCTGAAACTCCGTACAGTAAGTAAACACCTCGTGTTACAATCAACTACTTCTAAGCACAGGCAGAGTCACACTCTGAGCCTGGCCCACATGTGCTATTAGGGCGGACATCACATGTCAATCGCCTTTAAACACACAACTCAAGTCTGCTGGGACACAGGATATTAACGGCCATATCGATTGCCACCAATAAGAGGTAAACGGCATCCCTCATGCCGTTAACAGTAACTAAACGGCAATCGACTTTGTCGTTTATATCACTTCTGAAGATCCCAACGTCAACAGATGTGGACGTTGATATCTTCAGTCCCCTAAACTCAGAACTGAACCGAATCAGTTCAAATGGGTAGAAATACTCAACAGAAATCCGACTGATGGAGGGGAACATCCTCTCATCAATCCAACTACCAGAATATTAAAATTAAACAGTCTAACACCTAGATTGTCCAAATCCCCTTAATTCCGGCATGATACAACCCAAACCCTAACCATGATTTGCACAACAATTCACTTATTGGACATGCTGGTTTGCTGGGGAGGTTATAGGGGTAAGTCCCTACCTCAGAACGCTTAAACAATCCCCAAACAGCCACTACTCGCGCCGGATTTCCCCGAAGGCTCCGCGCGAATCGCACCAAAACCACGCATTCCCCCGCCCGATCAAGCACCGCCACACGATCCAAGGCCTTCCCACGAGCTCAAATCAACCAACAGAAGCTAAGGAAAGGGAGAAAGCTAAGGTGGAAGAAAGGAGACGAAAAGGAGAAGAAGGAACTCTGCTCTCGGGCTGCCCTATTTCAACAGGCCTGACCAGTCGACGTCAACATCTCTGGTCGCCTACTGAACCGCCTACAGACTGACATCCAGATCCCCTGTCGCTGAGTTCGACATCAAACGTCCACATCGCTGGACGCTGACTCTGACTCAACGGCAAGCCCTGGCCGTCAACCACACAGGACCTCTAACAGACCCAATAAGGATCCATAAAGACCCGAGATCTTACAATACCCCTGAAAAAAACAAAAGAGTTAACAAACTCTAAAACTCTCAAGACCCAGACAATCCCCAATGAGGGCAGGAAAACAAGAACGCGGGAGCTGGGTGGAGGAAGTAAAAACCCCATTACAACGGGCATAACATGCAAAGTTAGCCAAGGCATCCGCCACCTGTTTGCTTCCCCTAAAACATGAGAAATTCGAACGCCATGCTGCTGAACAAAATCCAGCACAAAACCTCCCCACCTATAGCAATCCCAAGAAGCACAACCCCAGTCTGAAGAGAATTCACCAAAGCCATAGAATCCGAACAGATCTCTGTTATGAAGAGCCCTTGCTCCACTGCCAATTGAACACCATCACACATAGCCTGGGCTTCAGCAAGGAGGCTATGACCAGTACCATAAAAGTGAGAAAAAGCAATAACCACAGTACCAAAAGCATTCCTCACAAGACCACCACCCCCACAAGGACCCGGGTTGCCTTTAGAAGCACCATCTACGTTAAGGAGAAGGTCTTGTAATGGCAGGATCCATCTAACCATTTTGCACAGCTTGATAGTAGGTTGAACAAAGAAACCAAGTTCCATAATAGCTTCCATTTGCTGAGGTGTGGTAGCATCTTTGAAAACCATATTATCAATGGCGGTGGTAACCAGCGCATGGATATTATGGTGTAGAAGATTAATCATTACATGTTCATGATTAGAGGAACTCTTTTATTGTGTTTCAGACTTAACATGATGTATAGACACTGTAACAAGACAAGAACAAGAGAAATCTAGGGTTTTAGTGCAAAAATCCAAAAGGTGACGTACCTATGTAAGGATCACGACAGGGTACTCAGAACGTGCTAGGGTCTGTCAAAGAATGCGACAGGTCCTTCTGGAATAGCCGAGAAGAACGCGACACAAGGCCCCATCGTGATAAGAATGCGACGAATGGTGCTGTTGCGACCTTGTTGAGAAGGCAACCTATCGGGTCGTCGCGTTCTCAGGTCACTGCCCTAGCCCAGAAAGGACATCAGAACTCCTTAGATTGCGGTCCATGCTTCCAAGGGTTGACATAGGGGCTTTTAAAAATAGAAATCGAACAGATACTTGATGTAAAATCATGAAACTTGTTTTTAACGAAACTAGACTTGCAGAAGTATAAACAATAAAGAGTAATTTGAATATTATCATGGTATCAACATGCTATGATCAGGTTCTTTCACTATGAACCACAATGAAAAAGATTAAATTCGAAAAGAGTACTTGATAGAAATTGGGGGAAAATATGTTGATAGGTTCCTATATCATGTAACATGTACAGTAAAAGTTTCATGGCACGAGATCAAGGATAGACAAAGATTGGGGGTGAAGATGATGAGTTGGGTACATGTTCTTACAGAACTTCAAACATGAAATTGACAAGATAGACACGATAGAAATTGGGGAAAATAGAGGGCTTTTGTTCCTGAGATCAAGAACAATCCATAGATGAGTTTAATTGAGTTTTGCTTGTGAGATTGCCTACCTTTGACGATGTGAACTTCCTAGGGCTAGAATTCGAAGAACAAGCTCGTAGATCTTCTAGCAAGCCTTCTCCCCACGATTCCCTCCTCCTTTGGCCTCTCCTTCACGTCCAAGAAGTCTCAGAAGAGTAATAGGGTCGGCCATGAAGGGTTTGGGGGTTTATTTAAAGGTATTGTATTGTTATTTCCTAATACAACTCTAACTTTCCTCCAACTCCGAATTTTCAAGTTTATCTAACCTTCCTAGCATAAATCCTCCTATTTTGGTTAGGATGAGACTCCAATTTTGTGGCTAGCAAATTAGGGTAGGGTTAGGAGTCCATTTTAGATATATATGAGTCATATTAGTGATTTACTTGCCCCTTTTTAATTAGGGAATAAGGGAGTTACGAATTTTATAGTATTTCCTTTTATTATATCTCTTAAAAATCCTATTTTGGCCCAATAACTCTTATATGAACCATCTCTTAAAGCCCATCACTATTTTTGCTTAATGGGTTTTAATTAATTCACATTTCTCTATTATTTGTATTTATTTATTTATTTCATAATAGCGGGTTGCTACATCTCCCATTTCCCTTCTCTTCCCTATATTCCCTTCATCATAACATCCCCTTTTCTTCATATCTAGAGAGTGGTGGCTAGGAGGCGACTTCTCTACATCTTCAAGGCTGTTGCATGATAGAAGACCCTCATCTTTAGCCAGGGAGTCGCCCCTTGGGGGGGCTCTTCACTCTCTCCCTCTCCTTTCTTTCATACATGTTATTTATTCTTTTAGATAGTTGCACATTCATATACCCTCGTTTTCCATAACCCTAGGGGTTTCCAAAACACTCCAGGTCCATTCCCTCCATGCTTTCCTTCTTTTCTTTTATATTGTGCAGATACTTCACTTAAAGTGGTCAAATAGGGTCTTTCTTTTCTTGTTTCTTTATTTTGGAAAGTACTTTAAGAAGAGCAGATGAGGAGCTTTCCTCCTCTGGCCAGCCGGAGGAAGGGAAGGAGGTCCCAAAGATGTGTGGATGATGGGCATTTATAGTCCCATGTACCCACGAAGTTCCTTGGAATTTGGGGGCACAGAATTCCCGCTCAAAAGCTTTGATCTAAAATCATCCACGTGTCTACAAAATCAGATCTTGAATATAAGTCGAAGTGTGTCGACACAACTTGAGATATGTGTCGACACATGTTCCTTGCTTGGTGTTCTGGCAGCATTATCTGATGATTTGTGTCGACACATATATCACCTGTGTCGACACATCTGACCACAGATCACAAAACATGCTTCTGGGAGGTACAGGATGTGTCGACACACAATCATCTTGTGTCGACACCACAGCCTACCTATCTTCTGACTATTTCCTGGATGCATAGGATGTGTTGACACAACCAACTTGTGTCAACAACACTGGCTTCTTCAAACTTCACTGCTACTGGATCCACAGGGTGTGTCGACACATACTGAGCTTGTGTCGACACCACTGACACTTTTAGTTGTGAATAGCTTCTCTGAGAGGATGATGTGTCGACACATGATGAACCTATGTCGACACAACTGACTTACTTTCATGATCATTTGCACTGGGATTGAATCATGTGTCGACACACTATCAGAATTGTGTCGACAACACTGTCATCATATCAACAAACTTGTGAACTAAACATGGAAAATATTGTTAGATATGATTGAAGAAAGATATTCACATTTGTATGGATCATAGTTAAACATCATCAAAACAAGAGATCCAACAACCTCCCCCTTTTTGATGATGGCAACTATGATTCATTTATCATTTTAAACTACTCAAACAGGATGTTTAAAAGCAATCATGTACATCATTCCATTGCATACAAGGAAGACAATCACATCACAAATTTACATCATTTGTCATAAAATCACAACGTTCATTTAAAGTTGGGTTGTATTCATATGTGTTTACATCAAAACAAACAACATCCAAAGTTAAAAATCCCAAAATAAGCAAACAAAACATTCAGAGTTTAAACCATCAAAAAGATCCAAAGTATCACCCATTACACCCTTTCTCCCCCTTTGACATCATCAAAAGAAAAAGAACATCATGGAGATGGAGGTGGAGGAGGCAGCTTGTCCTCAATGGTCTTCATTTTGGCTTTCAAAGCATCCAAATTATTTCTCAGCTGGAATTGCATAGATGTCAGATGGGTATGTAGTGTTTCTTCCATTTTCTGCAGATTTTCAGAAATGTGTGCTTGCATTTGAGTAAATCCTTGAGACAGTGGAGGAACAGCAGTGGATGAAGTGGCATGACTATGATCTCCAGTACTAGCATCAGTGCTTATCTGCCAGACATTTTGAAAATCAGCTTGAAGTTCTACAACTTTTTGATCAATATGAGCAGTATGTGTCTTCATGTGCTCCATGTCTTCAACAAAATGAGCAAAGGATAGTCTACACTTGGACACTTGTGTGACAGCCTCTTTTCCAGTTTGAATGTTGTGTTGTGTATGCTCAAGAATGTTGATCAATATTGCTTGCAATTCAGATTGAAGACATTATAGTGGAGAGGAAGCATCTCCTAAAGTACCACTAGTCTGTAAAACCTCCTTGTGGCATGCTCAGCTAACTCTTGTTGTCTCAGAACTGACTATTGACAGTGTTGAGGAGGGGTTGGAGATGGTTGAGGAGTAGATTGTGCTGGCACATCTTGAGGAATGTCAGGCTCAATGTGGGTTGTTTCACTGGATCTCCTTGAGGAATTTCTACATCTGGAACAGGCTCTTCTTCTAAGTGTTCTGCTGGTTGTTCCACAATGGCCCTCTAGTGATCTGATCCCCTTCAACTCTGAATTTCATAAACTTCTTCACATGGTGCAAATAGTAGATGTTATTCTGAGGAATCTTCTGTACTTCTCATTCAGGAAAGACACACTAAAATGCTCAAACACAGCAGTTAAATGAGTAGCATAAGGAAGAGATCGGTGAAGTTCTTTTCTAATTGTCTCAGAGATGATTTGAGACATGATTTCAATCAAGTTAACTTTGATGTTCTTCTTCATAAGTACAAGACAAACCTCTGAATATCAGTAAGTCTATTTCTACCACCACCTTGAGGAGTGATAATGGTGGTATAAAAACATGATGCACAATCTGAGTAGTGGAGGGAAAGAGTTGGTATTGAAACTGGTGTCATTGTTTGTTTGGAATTTTTCTTATCATGAGGGAGGCATGTGAGAAGTGAATATGCTCATGAAGATTAAATTGGTATGAGCAATAATCCTCACCAGAGTCAGGTATTTGAAAACTGAGATGCCAATTCTAGAGAAAGAAGGATTTTAACACCCTTGACCTCTGACCTAAACCCTTCTTCTGTATCCACAATATTCAAATAAAATTCTTGAACTAGCGTGGAGAAAAGGTTTTGAACTCAGAAATGAACTTAAGCTAGCCTTGAAATTCAAATAGAGGCACAAATTCAGGAGAAGCATCTGTAAGATCTTTATCAGAAAGATCAATAGTCCTAGGTTTCAAAATTGTTCTCCCTTCAGATAAAATAGATTTGGAGGGTGTTGCCACCGTAGTCTGAGATGTGTCGAGGAAGATGTCCGGCAGGTGATGATGAACCATCCTCATCAGAAGAACTTGAATCTTGCATAATCTTCCTCTTAGGGTACTGGGATGGCATTGGAGACTTTCCTTTGCTCTAGGTGTTGACCTGCCCCACTTGGAAGGAGTACCAGAAGGGATGGAGTCGGATTTCCTCTTGCACCACAAGAGAAAGCAGGATTACCGATGGAATTTTCCGACGGAAATATTTCCGTCGGAAAAGCCGTCGGTATATCTGACAGTGATATTTTACTGAAAATATCAGTCCAGTTTTCCGACAGAAAATATTCTGTCAGAAAATCTGTCGGTATTTCCGACGGTTTTCTGACAGAATTTGTTCCGTCGGAAAATCCACAATATTCCCCCCCCACCCCACCACTTTCCCGTTCCCGCAGCGCTCTCACTCTCTCTCTCTCTCTCTCTCTCTCCTCTCTCCTCTCTCTCTCTCTCTCTCTCTCTCTCTCTCTCTCCTCTCTCTCACTCTCTCTCATCTCCGGCATCTCTCTCTCTCTCTCTCTCTTTCTCTCTCGTCTCTGGCGTCTCTCTCTCTCTTCTCTGGCGTCGCCGCGCCCTCGCTGCCGCCGCCGCTAGCTGCGACCTGCCGCCGCTTGCAGACGCCTCCGACGCCGCGCGCCCTGACGTCGCCGCCTTCGGCCGCCTCCAGCTCGCCACCCCCACGCCGCCGGTATGCCTCCTACCCCTCCCTACAACCCTCCCTCCCCCTCCCCCCTCTGTCCCCTCCTCCCCCACCATCCCCCACTCCCCCGCACAGTCCCGCCCCTCCCCCACATGCATTCCCCCCCTTCGCGTGTCCCCCCCTCCCCCCACAGTCCCCCCGCCCCCCCACAGTCCACCCCTCCCCCACATTCCCCCCTCCGTCCCCCCCTCCCCCACATTCCCCACAGTCCCCTCCTCCCCCACCCCACCCCCTCCCAACCCCCACCCGACCCCCCTCCGATCACCCTCCTAGCAGCCCCTCCTGGCAGTCCCCCTCCCCCTCTTGGCAACCCCCCTCCCCCTCCTGGCAGCCCCACCCGGCCCCCTCCCCCTCCTGTCCTAATTCTATTTTGTTAGGTGGTGGGGGTATTTAGATTATATATAGGGCCATTTGTATTGACATAAAATATTGAACCAATTTCTTTTAAAATTGATGAAAGAAAAACTAAACACATAAAAATTGACTTCAACCACCCTACGAATTAAGAAATCATGCACTTTGATATATCTACATGTACGTGCCAATTTGCGATCGGAGACTTGATAAACAAAGATGAAAAATGTTGGACATGTATTTGATGATTCATTCATATAATTTAAATATAGTTTCGACGTCAACTTCATCACAATCCTTCTATATATAGTTTAAGAAAACTAAGACGACGACGAGCTGATGGTGTGATGGCAAAAGAAGGTACTAAAAAACATAGGATATATATAACACCACTAAACTACTATAGGATATATATAAAGTTGTGTGTGTGTGTGGATCGGGGGGTGTTTGTCCTATGTTAAAAAAATTGTGTTAAAAAAATGCGCTGCTAAACTACTTTTCTCCCCTCCTTTCCCCATGAAAAAAAGGTTGAATGAGAAGAACAATTCCCCTGGCCTTTAGGTTATCTACCAAAAAAATTTTTTGTGGTCTGTGAATACGATCTTCTTGTTCATAGTGTTATGATTTTGCTCTTTGTATGATTTGAATCTCTTTAAAAATTATATAATCAAAGCTTATAAGACAACACTCAACTGAGTTGAATCTCTTTAAAAATTATATAATCTCTTTGTATGATTGTTCCCTCTCTTCTACCTGTCTTCTTTGTATTTACAATCTCGTGATTCACTTAAAAGATCTTAAAAAATTATTAACACTCGATTCACCGGACCTACAAGTTCCTTCTCCTAATTGCTTATATTCAAAGCTTTTGGTAAATGAAGTTATTTTTTTATCTTGCTCGCTGTTATTTTTTTACACTTTACATGAAAATAAACAATGCAATGACTTTCTTTGTTAAACATATTGTTTACTTTCATATATTCACACTGCAAGTTAACTTCAACATTCGTATGTTTATTTGTAGCCATTTGATTGATTCTTTCATATTTACCATATTATGATTTAATTTTATTTTAAATTACTCATGAATAATTGTTATCAATTTTTTTCTAATTAGTGATGAGAGTTCGCGATTGAAAATTAGACTCAAAGAAGAACAAATGTCCAACGTATCAAAGTACGTGTTGTTTGAACGTAAAATATTACTGATGGATATTCGAAGATTGCATGATGGTTTACTTTTGGTGAAAGAGAGGATGAAGAAAATCATAAAGATTATTTGGAAAGAAGAAAGACAAAGTTTAGAAAACAAAAGTGGATTATCTGTTATTGTTCAAGATGAAAAAGGACTGCGATATTCTGTAATCTTACGACGCAGTTGGTGTGGTAGTATGTACATGTTTAGGGAAAGACTGGTCAAAATTTGTGAAAATAATATTGTCAAAGAACTTGACATTCTGATAGTTATGTCTTCCCATTATGTACGAAGAGATGTATTTGGCAAACTATATTTAGGGATATCACCGTCGTTTATGGCAGTACAAGCCCAACAAGTTTATTATTCAAATTATTCATCCCTCAAATTGAGAGATTGGTGGGCTGCATGTAGAGTGAAATCAAGGCTATTCCCTGAGTATGAGCTTCTCCAGGCTGATGATGACCTCGAAGGTGTTAATGATAATTTTTTCCAATCAGATCAGAGTGACGCACGAGAGTTGGCGGCTTCTATGCAGTTCACTGTTGATGATATAAATGAAACAATTTGCTTATATAAGGATAACGAACAGGAAGAAGTTGACCCAAATGCCCTTGAGCGGGAGGTGGAGTCTGATGTGGAAGAAGAGTCCCGGCATTATGAGGACGAATTCGAGGAGGATGACGAAGATGACGCTGAATTAAACATATCTTCAGCATCTGATGATGAATATAGATATATACCCTACATTTTGTAAGAACTTCGTGTTGTTGCTATTTATATGTTATTCAATAGCTACTTCAAATTTGAGTGATGATGACATGTTATATCTTTATTTATCTCAATAGAGATATGGTACGTGGAGGACGGAGTCGGATGGTTTCCACGTCCGTAGGCCGAGGGTCTGTGTCCCCGTCCACGACAGGTATATGCATATGTGCACACAAGAGTTTTTATATTATTGTTCATATTAAATTCATATTTTCTAACGTACATACAATTTTGCAGGGACTGCCTCCCCGTCCACGCCGGTCATCCCGGCGATAGGTATATGCATATGTACACACAAAACTCTACATATTATTGTTCATATTAAATTCACGAGATCTAATGTACACACAATTATGTAGGGACTGCCTCCCCGTCCATGCGGTCGTCCCGGCGACAAGTATCGTATATGTAAACACAAAACTCTATATATTATTGTTAAATTTAAATTCATATTTTCTAATGTGTATATAATTTTGCAGGGGGACCGCCTCCCCGTCGACCACGCGAGTAGCACCACCTTCCCTTCTTCCTCAGCACCAGGTACATGTATGTTTCCATAGATTAGTATGTTTCTTTTCTTCCAATTTATACAACAATAGTGTACTTAATTGTTTTCAACAGAGGTGGGAGCCAGCATCCAGCAGCGGATAAGGAGGGGCCTCAGCTACGGGACGGCAGCCATGTTGGATCTCAGGGTAAACTTGATCACTTCAAACTTACTGTATTTGTTATTTATGTTATGCATTTCATGTACAAAATTACTGTGCAATTGTAGGGGGAAGATAGAATCAGTTCTGCTTCCGCTATATTACGACGCTAGTCCACGCACATATTCCAGGACCAGTGGATGCATGGAGAGAGATCCCAGTGCCCGTTCGAGATTTATTATTTGACATGTTCACGGTATTATTAATTTTTACTGATTTGAAGTCATTTATTTAATTACTATCTCTGTTAGTGTAGACAGTTGAGTAATTTTATTTCTTTACCACAGGGTACGCGTTCACGAGGCCTGAGGATCTCCCTCGAGCTCGAGTCGTCTGGGAGTCTACTGCCGAGACTAATTTAAGAAAGTCAATGTGGGAGGCTCGGGACAAGGCAATGAAGACCACAAGCAACCGCGATCCTATGGCTTGGCTGGATTACAGCCCTGTTTGGCTAAGGAGGGACTATTGGGAGTCCCTTTGTGAGCGTTGGGCTACTGGACCATGGCAGGAGCGGTCACAGGCGATAAAATGCAACCGATCAAATCATCTAGAGAAGAATGTGCATACTAGTGGGTACGTATCTTATGCGACCCACAGCCAAAAATTGGTAAGCATGTTATATGTTCAATTGCTTAATACATTGATTATTATTGTGAAACTAACTAATTTTGTTGAATTGTAAGCATCACGAGCTCGAGCGTGCCCCTACTTTTCGCAAGTTATTTGATCGGACTCATAAGCGGAAGGGGATGGATGACTATATCAGCGAGAGTGCTCGCACGATTGCTGTAAGTCAAGCTATAAATTTTGAATTCAATTAAGATATTAAAATAATTTGTTTTCAATAATTTAGTTTAATTGTTCTGCAGGAGACCTATGACAGGACGATGGTGGATCGCTATGCAGAGGGCACTCCCCAGCCAGACTTGGATCCGGAGGCTTGGGTCGACGCAACGGGAGGGCCGAGGAAGGGTCGAGTGTACGGCTTTGGGGAAGCTGGATACTACTCCAGTGTTGTCCTCATATGCGAGTTCGGTCGCTCCTCCGACATATGCGAGTTCATCTGCTGTGCCACCCGTCAGTGGTGTAGAGGAGATTAGAAACCTCATTCGGGAAGAGCTACGGGCAGAGCTACGGACGCACTTCGGCGATATGGTTCAGCAGTTGATCTCAGCCATGCAAGGAGTACGCCCCTCAGAGCTAGCCCCTCAGGTCAGTATTACTATTAATTTAATATACTTTGAATGAAATGAAACCACTAAATAATGTCGAAAGGGAAAAAAGAAATCTAAATTAATTAACCTAACAGAAGTGTAAAGGGCGTTCAAATGAAGGATCTAAAAAAAACCCAAGTCTAAAGGGTCAAAACAAACAACCTGGGGGTACAAAATCCCAAATAGGGATCTGATCGGCGTGCCGTTCCCTCCGAGACGACCGGGTGGGTTAAATTGACGTGTACGAACTGACGGAATCTGATTTGGATTCCCGGATTGGGTTGGGCATTGAAATGATGGATCTAAATAAACCCAAGTCTAAAGGGTCAAAACACCAACCCGGGGGTACAAAATCCCAAATAGGGATCTGATCGGCATGTCATTCGCTCCGACACGACCGAGTGGGTTAAATTGACGTGTGCGAACTGACGGAATCCGATTTGGATTCCTGGATTGGGTTGGGCGTTGAAATGACAGATCTAAAAAAACTCAAGTCTAAAGGGTCAAAACACACAACCCGGGGGTCCAAAATCCCAAATAGAGATCTGATCAGCATGTCGTTTACTCCAACACGACCGGGTGGGTTAAATTGACATGTGCGAACTGACGGAATCCGATTTGGATTCTCAGATTGGGTTGGGCGTTGAAATGACAGATCTAAAAAAAACTCAAGTCTAAAGGGTCAAAACGACACAACTCGGGGGTACAAAATCCCAATACGGATCTGATCGGCATGTCGTTCGCTCCGACATGACCGGGTGGGTTAAATTGACGTGTGCGAACTGACGGAATCCGATTTGGATTCCCGGATTGGGTTGGGCATTGAAATGACGGATCTAAAAAAAACCCAAGTCTAAAGGGTCAAAACACACAACCCGGGGGTACAAAATCCCAAATAGGGATCTGATCGGTGTGCCGTTTGGTCCGCCACGACCGGGCGGGTTAAATTGACGTGTGCGAACTGACGGAATCCGATTTGGATTTCCGGATTAGGTTGGGCGTTGAAATGATGGATCTAAAAAAAACCCAAGTCCAAAGGGTCAAAACACACAACCCGGGGGTCCAAAATCCCAATAGGGATCTGATCGGCATGCCGTTCACTCTGACATGACCGGGTTGGTTAAATTGACGTGTGCGAACTGATGGAATCCGATTTGGATTCCCGGATTGGGTTGGGCATTGAAATGACGGATCTAAAAAAAACTCAAGTCTAAAGGGTCAAAACACACAACCCGATGGTCCAAAATCCCAAATAGGGATCTGATCGGCGTACCGTTCACTCTGACACGATCGGTTAGGTTAAATTGACGTGTGCGAACTGACGGAATTCGATTTGGATTCCCGGATTGGGTTGGGCGTTGAAATGATAGATCTAAAAAAAAATCAAATCTAAAGGGTCAAAACACACATCCGGGGGTCTAAAATCCCAAATAGGGATCTGATCGGTGTGTCGTTCACTCTGACACGACCGGGTGGGTTAAATTGACGTGTGCGAACTGACGGAATCCGATTTGGATTCCCGGATTGGGTTGGGCATTGAAATGAAGGATCTAAAAAAAACCCAAGTCTAAGGGTCAAAACACACAACCCGGGGGTACAAAATCCCAAATAGGGATCTGATCAGCGTGCCGTTCACTCTGACACGATCGGGTGGGTTAAATTGACGTGTGCGAACTGACGGAATCTGATTGGATTCCCGGATTGGGTTGGGCGTTGAAATGACGGATCTAAAAAAAACCCAAGTCTAAAGGTCAAACGCACAACCCGGGGGTACAAAATCCCAAATAGGGATCTGATCGGCGGTGTCGTTCACTCCGACACGACCAGGTGGGTTAAATTGACGTGTGCGAACTGACGGAATCCGATTTGGATTCCGGATTGGGTTGGGCGTTGAAATGATGGATCTAAAAAAAACAAGTCTGAAGGGTCAAAAACACAACCCCGGTGTACAAAATCCCAAATAGGGATCTGTCGTGTGTGTGTGTCGTTCACGTTCGACACGATGGGTGGGTTAAATTGACGTGTGCGAACTGACAGAATCCGATTTTGGATTCTCGGATGGAGTTGGGCGTTGTGAATGATGGATCTATAAAAAACCCAAGTCTAAATGGTCAAAACACACAACCCGGGGGTACAAAAATCCAAATAGGGATCTGATCGGCGTGTCGTTCACTCCGACACGACCAAGTGGGTTAAATTGACGTGTGTGAACTGACGGAAAAGATTTGGATTCTCGGATTGGTGGTGGGCGTTGAAATGACGGATCTAAAAAAAACCCAAGTCTAAGGGTCAAAACACACAAACCCAGGGGTACAAAATCCCAAATAGGGATCTGATCAGCGTGACGTCGCTCCGACACGACCGGGTGGGTTAAATTGACGTGTGCGAACTGACGGAATCCGATTTGGATTCCCGGATGGGGTCGGCACTCAAATCACAATCTAAAAAAAACCCAAGTATAAATGATCAAAATAGTTCTAATTAAACTTGAGAAATAATCACATATTCTAATTTAATTTTTGAAATAATGATGTATGTATATTAATTTTATTATGTTTTTCTCATATTATTATTTTTTAATATAGGATCCACTCCGCACTAACGATCATGAGGCGTGGCGGGGACAGCAGACGATCCAGCAGACCTGTCTTGATTTTTAGTATTTATTTTTGTGTACGATTTTATATTTGTTATATTTTATGATTTTCTGTTGATTGTGAGTACTGTTGTGAATGTATGAATATTGTATTGTAGCGGTTTGAAAAATCATTGTTATTTTTTTATAAAAAATATATAGGATTTCGACGCTTTCCGACGGATACATGGCCGTCGAAAATGCAGTTACCGACGGAACAAAATCGTCGATATTTCTGTCTAAAGTGCCGACGGATAATTTTTGACGGATTTTCCTATCGGAATTTACGAACGAAAATTCCGAGGATTTTCCGATAGTGGTTGGTCGACAAATATGACCAAATTTCCGACAAAATTTCCGACGTTTCAGTCGGAAAGTACCCTAAACCCTAAACCGACGTAATTTTCGACGGAATATTCGGTCGGTATTTTCGATGGATACCGACGGATTTATTACCATCGGAAATTTCTGACCAGATATTTCCGACGGATCATTTCGACGACGCTCGACAGAAAGCT